>CAMQGK010000622.1:12500-152586 GCA_947000775.1 Pterois miles | reverse complement strand
AAACAAAGCTTGAATGTGGAGTAAACATGAAAAAAACACCATGTAATTTAAATCAGTGTCTCTGATGCACAAAATACCAGACTAATTAAAGAATCAGCCACTTACTGCCATTTTTCATGCTCCAATGCAACCCCCGAAGCTGTGGAGGCTGTTTATTATTTGTGCCTCAGATGCCTGTTAGAGTTCATTCCTTTCCATCTATTAGCAAGAACCAACAACCATGTTCTGTCCCTGCCATCAATTCGCCCTCCAAACCAGAGCCCGACACCCCATTTCTCCCAATTTCTCTGCTTCTGAAGACACAGTCAGAATATCTTGCCCCCTGGCATCTTTCTCCAAGGAGAGAAAAGAGGGGAAACATGAGGGTTTTTTTTTTTTTTTTTACAGGCAAATAAAATAGCAGAAAATACAATTAGTAGCAGGAAAGATTATTCATCACTTTTACTGCAGGATGACGGTGGCTGGGCTGGAAAATGAATTTGGTTTTTTATGAGGGAAACAAAGAAGAGAAATGTAGAGCAGCAAACGTTAATGAAGTAAGGAGAGTCGGCGAGCAGGCGGAGAGGCTGCCAACGTGGTCGCTCCTGAAATGTGGCGCTGTGTTGATAAGACCGCCTCTCACTGACACACTGCTAACGCTATGTGTGACAACTAATTATAACTCATGAATATTGTAAATAAGTGTGTCGGGGGAGTAATGGCTGTTTGAATAGGTACTGTCTGTGGCACTTGTTACAGTCTAGATGGATTTGTACAGCGATGCGTGGGACTGGACCTGACTGGTGTGAGTTTAATCTAGAAACGTCTGGAAAAATGTTAAAATATTAAACAATTTCTTTAACGTAAAAGTTAAGGCTCAGATATATAATATGTGCAACACAGAGGTGTAATGTATGGAGATGTGTGTCGTTTTTCGTGTTATAACCTCCAAACAGAATCGGTGAGAGGTGCGACAAAGTGCTGTGCAGTGACGCCATCTTGAGCTGAACTTTTATCAGACACGGTTTCTGTTTATTCCTTACTCCAACGGACGAGGAGCGGCTGATTGGTGAAGCTGAAATGAGGAGTTATCTGATACGATATCTCCTCATTTCACTACAAACACCTGAATAAGGAGGCAGCAGGCTGGAGGGACATCACCTGATGTTGATGTTTTCAGGCTAAATCAGTCTTCTTATCCTGTTGGTCAAGGCCGATATTATTTAGCATTACAATAAGTTATTACTTCTACGTTATTATAAGATAAATATAGATTCAGTGAGCCCTGAACACCAGACTGTTGACAGCTACTAAAATGAGATACTAGTCTAAAAAGTGAATGTTTTCATTGGACATTTAAGAGGAACATATTTTGAATGTATATTTACTAACATACACTGGAGGGCACAAATGGTTTATTAATCATTCATATACTCGTATATACATATACTGTATAGATCTTTGTAGGAAGGAGACCTTCTGTATGTGTTGAACTACATCCTCATAAACTCTCCATCCTGCTACACCTCACTACTGAGATGGAGGAAAACAACCTGCAGCATGTTCACCAGAGAGGTCATCCATCTTTAGTATTGGTTCTCTTCAACCTGCTGATCCCTCCCTCATATTTACAGCCCTCCACTCCTCAGCGTGATCCCCTTCCCTTCTTCTATCCATCCTCTCTACGTGATCTGCTATTTTCAGCATCAACCATCCCACGCCCAACACGTAGACACAAACACAACCTGACAATATGGCCATATTTTTGGCACAAACTGGTGCCCAGGAGGTGCAGAGGAGCACTGAGCACCCCCGCAGCGAGGCCGACACTGATCACCGCTGGCAGCGATCACAGGTGGGAGGCCAGTGACGCTTCATGTGTTTGTCTAACCTACAGCTGCACAATGAATCCAATATTAATCGCTACCACAGTTTGGGCTTCTCACAATTAAATCAGCATGATCTCCTGAGATATTGATATTTAAAATACATGTTTTGCTCTTAGAAAACTGCTGCGTATCAAATCAAGCACTTCCTAAACTAACAGCCGCCAGCCGGTGAGCCAGATGCTTCACTTTTTGGTATAGATATTATCTATACAACCGATGTGTTTCTGATTAAATAAAGAACATGAGGCTGATTATCTTGCGCTTATTTTTGTTAATTTTGCTCTCAAAGTGAACCACTTCCATTCCCCAAAATATGTATTGGAATATACATGATTTTGCCAAAAGTATTCACTCACCCATCCAGATAATTGTGATCAGATATTCAGATCACGTCCATGGCCACAGGTGTATAAAATCAAGCACCAAGGCATGCAGACTGTTTCCATCTGTGAATGAATGGGTCGCTGTCAGGAGCTCAGTGAAATCCCAGCGTGGTACTGTGATTCTTGACATTTCCTCACTCATAAATCTTCCTCAGTCAACTATCAGTGGTATTATAACAAAGTGGAAGTGATTGGGAACAATAGCAACTCAACCACGAAGTGTTAGGCCACGTAAAATGACGGAGCGGGGTCAGCGGACGCTGAGGTGCATAGTGTGCAGAGGTCGCCAACTTTCTGCAGAGTCAGTCGCTGCAGACCTCCAGACTTCATGTGACCTTCAGATTAGCTGTGTAGAGAGTTTCATGGAACGGGGTTTCCATGACCCAGCAGCTCCATCCAAGTCATACACCACCAAGTAAATGCAGAGCGTCAGAGGGGGGGGGGGGGGGGGGGGGGTGGTCTAGAGCACGTTGCCTCTGGACTCTTAGAGCAGTGGAGACCCGTTCTCTGGAGTGAGAAATCACGTCTCACCTTCAGGTGATCTGACGGACCGGTCTGGGTTCGGCGGTTGCCAGGAGAACAGTACTTCTCTGACTGCATTGTGCCAAGTGTGAAGTTTGGAGGAGGGGGGATTATGGTGTGGGGCTGATTTTCAGGAGCTGGGCTTGGCCCCGTAGTTACAGTGAAATGAACTATGAATCCTTCAGCATACTAAGAGATTTTGGACAATCCCATGCCCCCAACTCTGTGGGAACAGTTTGGGGATGGCCCCTTCCTGTTCCAACATGAATGAGCACCAATGCATAGAGCAACGTCCATAAAAACCTGGTTGAGAGTTTGGTGTGGATGAACTTGACTGGCCTGCACAGAGTCCTGACCTCAACCTGATAGACCACCTTTGGGATGAATTAGATTGGAGACCGAGAGCCAGGCCTTCTGGTTCAGCATCAGTGTGACCTCACAGATGAGCTTCTGGAGGAATGGTCAAAAACTCCCATAGACACACTCCTAAACCCTGGAAAGCCTTCCCAGAAGAGTTGAAGCTGTTATAGCTGTAAAGGGTGGGCCGACGTCATACTAAACCCTATGGATTGAGAATAGGATGTCACTTAAGTTCATATGTGAGTCAAGGCAGGTGAGTAGGGCGAGGGTGTAGGTGAGGTGGTATATGTGCTGCACGGTGGTGCAGTGGTGAGCACTGTCGCCTCACAGCAGGAGGGTCGCAGGTTTGAGTCTGGTTTGTGGTCCTTCTGTGTAGAGTTTGCATGTTCTAATGTTCTCCCCATGTTAGTGTGGGCGGCAGTAGCTCAGTCTGTAGGGAGTTGGTGCCAGTTTACCTCTTGGGCACTGCCGAGGTGCCCCTGAGCAAGGCACCAAACCCCCCAACTGCTCGGGGCGCTTGTCAGGAGCAGCCCCATCACTCTGACATCTCTCCATTGATGCATGTTTGTGCATGTGTGTGTTCAGGTCTGCATGTACCGTGTATAAGTTAACAACAAGAGTGTAAAAATTGAATTTCCCCTCGTGGGACTAATAAAGGAATATTCTTCTTCTTCTTCTTCTTCTTCTTCTTCTTCTTCTTCTTCTTCTTCTTCTTCTTTCTCTGGCTTCCTCCGCCCAAAGACATGCAGGATAATTAGTAGCAGTAGTAGTATTTTTATTCAGTCATCACACATAATACAGTGAGTATGAACAATACAGTCAGTATTAACAGTCTTTGTATTAAGCAGTGACTGAATAGGGAGAAGCAAGGCGACCTGTCCAGAGCCAATCACAGGTCACTTCAGGGAGAGAGAGTGTTCCTATTGGCCGAGCTCCAGCTGGTGGGCGGTGCTTGATATTTCTGAGAACCTCTGAGGAGAGAGATAGTCATTACAGTAACGGATTATTGATTCATATCTGATCAGAGCTGACTAGTTTGACTGATTGATCAGAGTTCAGAGTGACTGACAGCTGACTCCAGGTCAGCTCTGATTGGTTGTTCTCCTCCAGTCTGTGAGCTCTAGTAGATGCTGATCACTTGTCTCTTGCAGTACATATTTTAATCACATTTGCTCTATTTCTACTCACTGCAGCTTTAAGTCTGAAATCAGCACACTGCTTCAAATTTGTGGTCCAGCAAACATAATACAGGTTGATTTAATGTAATTTATCTGGGTGCTGCTGCTCCAAGTTAAAATCCAGCAGCACTAATGTGCCAAATGATTCGAGGATGATGACCACATTTCCACAGCTGGAAGGCAGAACTTGCACTGTACTGTGATGTTGGTCCCTTTCTCTGCTTTACAAATTTCAGCATTTTTAATTGCTCCCATGTTGTTTCTTCACCCAGATTTTCTTCCTGTTTCGGGTGTAAATACAAAGCTTGGCAGTCTTTCGCCTCACACAGGTCCAAATAGGGAACACGGCGCTCGATATGGGTATGTCTGCAGTCATTAGTTTAATTAGCGAAGACAGAAGGTGACTTCCTGACTCCTGTGAAGTTTTGAAAAGTGCAGGACTGTTACAGAGGAAACATGGACGTTTGTGGTGGATTTGTCACCATAGAACGTCCAAGAAGCACATTCAAAGTGCGAGAGGAAAAATTAGATCTGTGTGCAGCACTTTCAGTCTGACCTGCATACAAAGCAAACTGAGCTGGCGGTGCAGCAGCTCTGAGGGGATTTGGTGGAGCTTAGCAACAGATGAGTTTAATTAATTGTGAAATGGCAGCGATATATATTTGTTACCTACAGTATGCGTTTTATTGTTACGGCTGTCGGGGCACACGTAATGTTGAAGAGCTCGTCTGCTTCGTTAACTCGTCCCCAGTGCGGTGCACATATACAGTATATAGAACGCAATGCAGAGATTTTTGTTTTATTTTTAGGGATTGTTACGTCAATTTGGTTATTGATATTTGTGTTATTGATAATCTGTCATTACCTATTCTTTTCTTTTTTGTTGGGTTGAACTTTTTATCAGACAAGCGAAACACCATCAGATGTTAATGTTTTAATGCATAATTACATTAATCAGAGAGAGCAGTTTTCACCACTCTATGCAGTGAAGAGGTCAGTTACTGGCAAAGTGCAAATAAATGAATGAATGGACGGCTGAGTAGACATTAAGGCTGGGATGATCCATCTGTCTCATGATTGATTCAATGTGTATCACGATTTTTAAGTATTGCAATTCAGTACTCTGGTTTATTGTGATTTTATCACATTTATCCTGCTGACATTTCCCCACAAAAAAATAAATAACTTTGCCTTTTGATTTTCATATTAACCAGGGCTGTGATGATTCCTTTGATTCAATACTATCACGATACTTGGGTCCTGATGTATTGTGATTTTTAAGTATTGTGATTCAATATTACAATTTATTGTGATTCTTGTTAACTGTTTGACCACTAGACCATGATTTTCATAGATGGGTTCTGTAGATCCAGTTCCCTTTGTTAACACCTTATTTTGAAAAGCGGCCGTAGTCCCAGGTGTCTACTTCCTCTAACTCCTCCAAGGTGGTCTCTAGCTCTCCGTCAGCTCCGTCCTCTTTATCCATCCATGGTCAGCTCCATCGGGGCCGTCTGAATGCATTTAACATAAATGTCAGTATATGGAGCTCTACAGTCGTAGCGTCGGCCCGTCGGACCACGGAGACGAGAGCGACGGCCGGCCGGACCGCACGTTACCGCCGTACGATGACGTTTCCCGTCCGTGACGGAGTTAGCGTGCAGCTTTAGCCGTGATGTCTAGCTCTGCTTTTCCAAAGTGTTTCCCTCCTTTACTGGATGTGTAGTGTTTACCAGGCTGGATTTAACATGGAGGGTGGAGGAGGGCGTGATCCACCATGCCCACCCTCCACCCTTTAAATACTTTCTGAGGTTTGTTCTGGTCGACGGATACCCAACAGATATGACGTCACATACTCAGACTACCACAGTAAAAGCACTAACTTCCTTCTACCTCCACATAGACTCACATGAAGCAAATATTTAGTTTTGTTTTCCAACCCTTCGTCTCCGAGATTATATTAATGTTGTTATAACACCAGTGTGTACCTGTGTGTAGCTGTATGTAGCTGTGTGTGGCTGTGTGTACCTGTGTGTAGCTGTATGTAGCTGTGTGTAGCTGTGTGTACCTGTGTGTAGCTGTATGTAGCTGTGTGTAGCTGTGTGTGGCTGTGTGTAGCTGTATGTAGCTGTGTGTGGCTGTGTGTAGCTGTGTGTGGCTGTGTGTACCTGTGTGTAGCTGTGTGTAGCTGTGTGTAGCTGTGTGTAGCTGTGTGTGGCTGTGTGTAGCTGTGTGTAGGTGTGTGTGGCTGTGTGTACCTGTGTGTAGCTGTGTGTAGCTGTGTGTGGCTGTGTGTGGCTGTGTGTAGCTGTGTGTAGCTGTGTGTACCTGTGTGTACCTGTGTGTAGCTGTGTGTAGCTGTATGTAGCTGTGTGTAGCTGTGTGTAGCTGTGTGTAGCTGTGTGTAGCTGTATGTAGCTGTGTGTAGCTGTGTGTAGCTGTGTGTAGCTGTGTGTAGCTGTATGTAGCTGTGTGTAGCTGTGTGTAGCTGTATGTAGCTGTGTGTAGCTGTGTGTAGCTGTGTGTACCTGTGTGTACCTGTGTGTACCTGTGTGTAGCTGTGTGTAGCTGTGTGTAGCTGTGTGTACCTGTGTGTAGCTGTGTGTAGCTGTGTGTAGCTGTATGTAGCTGTGTGTAGCTGTATGTAGCTGTATGTAGCTGTATGTAGCTGTGTGTAGCTGTGTGTAGCTGTATGTAGCTGTGTGTAGCTGTGTGTAGCTGTGTGTAGCTGTATGTAGCTGTGTGCTGCACACTGTCTGGATATAGCGTTCCTTCTCCAGCTTCATGGACCTTGAAGGAGAAGTGACTTAACCAAACAAGAAAAACTAATTACAAAATCACTGGAAGTGGATGTCACTCTTCACAGATGACAGCTGTTGTAGCAGAAAAATGCAGCTGGCTGTGACGCTCCGCTCACATATATATCCAGCAGCAGTTTGTTTCCAGCGCTGTCGGAGCTGGATAGGGACCTGCTGTAGCTAGGTCTTGAGGGCATGGTGGCTCAGGTCAGAGGGTGGAAGCTAACACGTGGTAACGACACTAGTCGAGCTAACATCTTTGCTTTTTTTTGTTTTTTTATGTTAGGGCAGCAGCACAATCACAGTCACCTGGTATACAAACACATAAAGCTAGCGTTAGTCTGCTAGCCACATGCTAGTTACTTGCCAACTTCGCTAATGTTAAATAGCAACTTGCTGGATATTACAGATGTAACCTTCAATCCAGGTGCTGTGTCTCTTTGTTTGGATCCTTTTGGAGATTTTTACAGACTTATCTGTCACATTTGTCATTTTGACACTTATCTGGTGCACAAATCAAACGTTTGGACCACCTCACATAGCCGTAGAGCTGTGTGACTAGTTTACTGTGTGAATATGGACCTTAGCAGTCTGGAGTCTTTCCGTTGACACCAGAGCTTAGAAACAGAATAGAGAAAACCTTTCTCTATGTACATAGTGGTGCCTTCAAGCAAAACGTGTTTATGAGAAGGAGGCCGTGAACATATGCTTGTTGTTAAAGTGGTTAAGTCATGAAGAACACCGTTGCTAAGCAACAGCAATATTAACGTTACTGAGTCTAGAAGCCACACAGGCTAACAGGTTAGCAAGCTAGCTAGTGGGTAACATAATGCAGGAAACATCATTCAGATATAATGACAGAATTTTGATTTATTTTATTTTAGTTATTTTAAAATTCTGTATTAGAAAAGCCTCTTTGTGGTGTGTGATGTGTTCTCCGTTTATTTGGAAGAGCAACGAAAAATATCCAAAAGTATGGAAGTACATGTTGGTACCGGTATAGATACCAAATGTACTACCACAAATATATAAATATTGCATTACTGTAATGAGTGGGCCATCGGCTCAGTCACCGTTGTGTTAGCGATAGATAGTGACTTCAACATTAATTTATGTTAAAATCTTCCAGATTGCCGCTTTAACTAAATTTAATATCATTTTGTTGCATATTTTACAAAGTGAACACAGGTCAGACTGAGACACTGAGCTGTTCATCTGCATTACAAATGAGTCATTATGCAACAAATGAGAACCTCACTACCAACCTGGAATGTGTGAAGATATTATTGTCTATCTCCCACATATCTCCGTGTTGGGCCGGTGAAATAATAAGCGCTGCATCCTGCCCACACAGTGTTCAGCTTTTATTCCCCCCGTTGATGGCAGTCGGGCCATTCAGGGCTGGCTACAGAGGGATGGTATTTGAGGGAGAGGATGTTGAGGTGGTTTCTTTTCTCTCAGGCTCTGTGTGAGCGAGCCTTTGTTCCAAAGTGGTGTGAAGAAGAAGAGATGGACGAAGAGGAGGGGGGCACTTTCTGGTGAAGGTCAGCGGGTTAAGCCGATGGGGATGCTTGAAGACGGGGCCCTGCCGAAAAGATGGTAATGCCCCAACTCGTGATTCATCGCAAAGGCATCCATCACCCAGTGTGTGTTTACCATGACGTCATCCCATCAGTCCACAGCCTGTCAGGGCTGACAGGCTGTGGAGGAGCAGTGTTTTCATTTTAACAGGCAGTGATGGACTGCCGCGGAGGGGGCGAAGCCGCTCTCTGAATGAAAGGTGCCACGCTGTTCGCCGTGCTCGTTGCTGAGCGTTCGGGCGGACGCGCAAGCAGCAGGGCCAGACAGTCCAGCTCCCGCCGAGCACATTAGCCGCCTTTTCTTTTATTTCTTCGTCTACTTCGCGTTCAGCGCCCGGAACTCGAGTTTCATTTTAATCACAGTTTACTTTAAATAGCTCTCTGCTGCTGCCTCTCTCCCCAGTGCAATCTGATGCAGGTTAATTGAAGGGAGCTGCTGAGGGAGATGGGGAGATGAGCTGTAACTCTCAGTACAGGCCAGAGCCCGCTTACCGGTGCTGCACCGGCTGGCTGTAGGAGCTAAACATAGCTTCAATAGCTCTAATGAATTTATCTCAGTCTGAAACCTGCACATGTGGTTGTAAACTACAGAGGTTTGTCAATATTTTTGCATTAACAGTGAATCAAATGAGTGTAATGTGTTGCTTTCGGATGTCACAATACATTAAATTTACCAGTGAAAGTCCATGAATCGCAATACCAGTTTGATACCACAAAGTAAAACAATAAATCCCATGCCCTTCAACATCTACTCCTTTATTACTGTTACATACTGGTTTTTGTTTTTGTTTTTTTAGTTGTTATGATCAGCTCATAATTCTCTCGCTATTATTTATTATATGTCTGTGAAAACATCCTCCTCCTTCAAACAACTGGATTTATTCAGGTTTCTCACCAGAAAACTACATTTTACAAGATACATTTGAACACATCATGATAATGTCAATAGAGCTCATCATAATGTAAATTAAAGGCACAGTCCGTGTTGAAATTGGCAGAACAAGAGCTGGTTAACGGTAGCTGTCAGCAGCTGTTAAGCTGAGCTAACCGCTAAAGTTAACTAGCTCTCATTCTGCTGATTTCAGTGTTAAAATCAACCTGGTTTCCAGCTGTAGCTGCAAAGTTAGCGACCATAGCGAGCAGCTAAAGAATCACATATTTATGCTACAGCAACCTGGTGTCACGTCAAAGTGTGTAATAGATCAGCCTGTCCACCAGGAGGACAGCATGGGCTTAATATAAGCATTTAAACTAAGTACAATATTTACAGAAACAACGTCATGCCTTTTTGTACGACCAGGCTTTTTGCAGTGACCAAAACATCTTTTTTTTTTACATGTTTAAGGATTTGTTGATATATATTTTTGGCCACTAGGTGGCAGAACTACTCCAAAACAAACAGTCCAAACATATAATTGCTTTGTAAAGTCGATTTGGCAAATGTCCAGTTGTCTTGGTTTCTGTCCAGCTGATGAACGCTGGGTCCGGTTTGGTTTCCATGGTCTCCTGAGGATGATATCTGGCTCTTAAGCTGCTAAATCTTTCTGCACCAGCTAGTTGTTAACGTCATCTCTCTGAGTTTGTTGATTAGTGGAGCTTTAATTTGTCTCAAACAATCAAACATTGGCATCATAAATTTGAGAGATTACTATGGAAGATTACTCTGCAGAGTTTTGGCAGCACAAACACTTCTGGCAGTGTGAACAATCAAAAAACAATCACCCATGAATGTCCATGAATTTAAGCTAAATATAAAAGCAGTAAAATAAATCCCAGCACAATGTGCAGATGTTTGACTAGCTCATTAGGCTGTGGGTAGCACTGTTCAGTCTGGCGTTTTCACTCATTAGCAAGAATTTATGCAAAGGCTAATCATCCAAAATCATGAACTTCCACTCCTTCAAGCATAGTCAATATACTCCATGATCTGTGAAATAAGACGTCTATTTATACACTTTAAACAGCAAGGAGAATTTTAACTCCACACTTTGTCCCCAGAAAGATTTTGGCAGTTCTCATTAATTGTGTTTTATTTCCATTCAGATACCTAAAGAGCTATACTGCACCGAGGAGCTAAATAAAGAAACGTGATTAACTCAAGACTGTACGTTCCCAGCAGAATACCTCACTGAGTCTTGGGGCTACACAGCGTTTAGTCTCTTCTGCTTTAATTAAAGCGAAATGAGGTTTAAAAAAAAAGCACAACTTTTATCACTACAGGACAAATTCACTCCTAAAAAATTAAATTGCCCAAGACTGGAGCTGAATATTACGATACGAATCATTATACAGGTGTTATGACCATGGCCTGTATAGACGACGTGGCCATGCTGATGTCATCCATTGGTTTGTGGATTAGAGTATAGAAGCAAAGAGATGCAACTGATGCTGCCACCATATTGGACCGAAAATACTTTTATTCTTCAACACAGGACATTTTGGTAGAATATGACATGGTATTCGACCTCCGCATCACTATTCGAATGCTCCTTTTTAAATTAGTAGAATACGACAACAGAGTAGAAATAATTTTGTTTTATCGTTGTGGGACCTTTACTGGTGTCCGGGAGTCACTTTTCAGTCCAAATGGTGGAAGTGTGAAGCTCTGCTGCCGGGCGCTGATGTTGCAGTGGAACGAATTATTGATTTTGACTTCTTAGCAATATATGTTCTTTGCGATGATTTTGAAGCCCAGAGTTTAACTTTTGTCCGTTTCCGTCTTGGTTTTTGGCTTTTGCCATCTTGGTTTTTGTTCATTGACTTTTTGGCATTTGGCCTTCGCCATCTTGGTTTTGGCTGTCGCCATCTTGGTTTTGGCTGTCGCATCTTGGTTTCTGGCCGTCACCATCTTGGTTTCTGTCCATCGCCATCTTTGTTTCTGTGTGTTACAAATATTCCAATTAACGTTGATGAAGTGAAAACACACTGAAAATGTTAAAGTTGAAAGACAACTCCCAGATCGGACAACGCTGTGGTAGCGACCTGTCAATCACAAGGTAGCCTCATCCTAAAGCATCACCTGCTTACTTTCTGATAAAATCAAACAGGTTGTTAAGGCCATAGAAGTTAATTTTTTGGTGCATAATAATTTGAGTTATTGTAATTTTATTCCGATGTTGAGTTTTTGTTTTTTTTAATCTTTGATTATTATCTTTTATTCTCAATGACCTCATCTTTCTCCTCTGTCATTGTCTTTGCATTTACTACATTATGTTACCCACTAGTTAGCTTGCTAAATTGTTAGCTTGTATTGCCGTTGGTTCGCAGCCAAGCGTATCGTGTACATGACTTCCCATGTTGTAAACACGCTCAGCAGTTTCATTTAAACATGAAAAAATAGACATGAGAAAATAGAGGTTGAAAAAATCCTAAAGTTATGCTTTAAGAAGAGCCTCAGAGTGAATCGGCTTTATTTGTTAGTTTCTCCTGAAGTTTACTGTTTGTTTGAGTTCTCTATTTGGCTCGTGGACCACTGACCCAGTTTAGTATTGACTCTTGGTTGGCCTCAGTTGGCGAGTGCTCCGCTTGGGTCACAGCCTTGTCTGGCCGATTGTCCTCATAACATTTAGATAATTATCTGTCGCACAAGAAATAAAGACAAACGGACAGAAAGATGGAGGATCAGATAGATTGACGTTAAAGACTTTTTAACTTTTCGACATTTCGGCAACCTTCCTACTTGGGCAGTGAGATCAGAGAGGAGGAGGATGAGTAAAATGAGGCCAGTGACACCCGACAGGGGTCCCCTGGCACCTCGCACATATACAGCCCACGCCAAGCGAGGGACAACCCTCTTAACAAGAGCCAGAGCGGCTCTGGTGGCCAAGCAGCATGTGTGTGTGCGCACATTCATTCTTGTGTTTGCAGTGCTGCCGCTGCCGCCTGCATCCATAATTAAGCCGGAGACACAACCATCAACAGGAATATAATTGGCCGGTAGGAGTGAAAGGGGTGTAGGGTGGGGGTGGCAGAGGAGGCGAGTGCTGCAAACTTTCTGAGCGAGAGATAGAGACGAGGAAGAAAGAAGAAGAAGATGGAGAGAAAGCCATTTACATGCTAATGCCGTCCTCAGCCCTTCAACTGCCTCGTTGGCTGCCGTGCCCGCTACCCTCGAATAAGCTCTTGGCGGGCAAGCCGGTCGCCATGTTTACACAATAAACAAACAGCAATGAGGTTAAAGTCTTTTCATGCATCTTTTTGTGCGTGCCTACAGTATTAGCAACAGTCAGTTTGTTGCATAACTGGTTTGTAGCGACTCAGCTGACTGCTTTTTTGTCATCTCTCGCCTTTTTTTTCTTTGTTTTTGTTTCCTAGGCGACGGAATGGGCACCGGACGAGGAGACCAGGCGGTCCTGTCAGAGCAAAGGCAAAACAGAGGTAACCTCAAGCCCGCCCCCAATTACAACACTTCATGTCTGCGCCGCCTGGCTTACAGGGAGGCCATCTTGATATCTTCTGGCTGTGGTGGCGAGGTCCTTATGGGCCTCATGTGAGGGTGCCGTACAGGACCGCTATTTCAGACCCTTAGGTCAAGAGCTGCTTTTATTATAGTGAAGAGACTGGGAGGGAAACATGGGCGAGATCGTGACACACACAAAGGACTTTCTTTCAAATATATCTGAGCTGCTGTCTTATTCATTTATTGAGTGACTGATTGCAGCATCACTTTTACTTCCCCTCAGTGCCTAGAGTACGACATATCAAGGCCACGTTTAGAAAAAAATAAAGAAATCTGAGATTTCAAGAATAAAGTCATAATATTACAAGAAAAAGCTTTGTAATGTTTTGACAATAAAGTCAGATGTGTACGAGAAAAGAAGTCATAGTATCATGAGAATAAAGTCATAATATAATAAAGGTTCATCTTATATTATCTTAAGTATTGATTTTATGTGTTATTTGTGGACATAGTGGACGTAGTGTGAAAATGAGGAATGTGGAGCATCTTTCCTCTACTTTAATTTATTCTGAAGAAAGAACCACACAGACCTCCATCTTTAGTGGAGGAAATTGACTCTTTAGTGGAGGAAACTGACTCTTTAGTGGAGGAAACTGACTCTTTAGTGGAGGAAATTGACTCTATAGTGGAGGAAATTGACTCTTTAGTGGAGGAAACTGACTCTTTAGTGGAGGAAACTGACTCTATAGTGGAGGAAATTGACTCTTTAGTGGAGGAAACTGACTCTTTAGTGGAGGAAACTGACTCTGTAGTGGAGGAAACTGACTCTTTAGTGGAGGAGGAAACTGACTCTTTAGTGGAGGAAATTGACTCTTTAGGGAGGAAACTGACTCTTTAGTGGAGGAAATTGACTCTTTAGTGGAGGAAACTGACTCTTTTAGTGGAGGAAACTGACTCTTTAGTGGAGGAGGAAACTGACTGTAGTGGAGGAAACTGACTCTTTAGTGGAGGAGGAAACTGACTCTTTAGTGGAGGAGGAAACTGACTCTTTAGTGGAGGAAACTGACTCTAGTGGAGGAAACTGACTCTTTAGTGGAGGAAACTGACTCTGTAGTGGAGGAGGAAACTGACTCTAGTGGAGGAAACGCCCCCTCGAGGAACCTGACTCTTTAGGAAGGAAACTGACTCTTTAGTGGAGGAAACTGACTCTGTAGTGGAGGAGGAAACTGACTCTTTAGTGGAGGAGGAAACTGACTCTTTAGTGGAGGAGGAAACTGACTCTAGTGGAGGAAACTGACTCTGTAGTGGAGGAGGAAACTGACTCTTTAGTGGAGGAGGAAACTGACTCTAGTGGAGGAAACGGACTCTTTAGTGGAGGAAACTGACTCTTTAGTGGAGGGAAACTGACTCTTTAGTGGAGGAAACTGACTCTGTAGTGGAGGAAACTGACTCTAGTGGAGGAAACTGACTCTTTAGTGGAGGAAACTGACTCTGTAGTGGAGGAAACTGACTCTTTAGTGGAGGAAACTGATTCTTTAGTGGAGGAAACTGACTCTGTAGTGGAGGAAACTGACTCTGTAGTGGAGGAAACTGACTCTAGTGGAGGAAACTGACTCTTTAGTGGAGGAAACTGACTCTTTAGTGGAGGAAACTGACTCTTTAGGGAGGGGAACTGACTCTTTAGTGGAGGAAACTGACTCTTTAGTGGAGGAAACTGACTCTGTAGTGGAGGAGGAAACGGACTCTGTAGTGGAGGAAACTGACTCTTTAGTGGAGGAAACTGACTCTGTAGTGGAGGAAACTGACTCTTTAGTGGAGGAAACTGACTCTATAGTGGAGGAAACTGACTCTTTAGTGGAGGAAACTGACTCTTTAGTGGAGGAAACTGACTCTTTAGTGGGAGGAAACTGACTCTTTAGTGGAGGAAACTGACTCTAGTGGAGGAAACGACCTAGTGGAGGAAACTGACTCTTTAGTGGAGGAAACTGGACTCTAGTGGAGGAAACGGACCTTAGTGGAGGAAACTGACTGTAGTGAAGAGGAAATTACCTCTTTTCTCATAAAATTATAACTTTATTCTCATATTACTAATTTTATCTTGGAAAATATTCTGACATTATTCCCATTAAATTTAATATATTTTGTCATAATATTCTGACATTATTCCCATTAAATTTTATGTATTTTCTCATAATAATCTGACTTTATTCTTATTAAATTAAATACATTTTCTCGTAATATTCTGACTGTATTCCCATTAAATTAAATATATTTTCTCGTAATATTCTGACTTTATTCCCATTAAACTAAATATATTTTCTCATAATATTCTGACATTATTCCAATTAAAATTAAATATATTTTCTCATAATATTCTGACTTTATTCCCATTAAATTTAATGTATTTTCTCATAATATTCTGACTTAATTGGCATTAAGTTTAATATATTTTCTCATAATATTCTGACTTTATTCCCATTAAATTAAATATATTTTCTCGTAATATTCTGACTTTATTCCCATTAAATTAAATATATTTTCTCATAATATTCTGACTTTATTCCCATTAAATAAAATATATTTTCTCGTAATATTCTGACTTTATTCCCATTAAATTAAATATATTTTCTCATAATATTCGGACATTATTCCCATTAAATTATATTTATTTTCTCATAATATTCTGACTTTATTCTCAGACTCTCAGATTTTCTTTTTTTCCCTCAGTGTGGCCCTAATACTGAGTTGTACCACAGTTTGAAGGGTGATACCTAATGCACACAACAATCAGTTCTTCCTGAAACCTGCAGCTCACTGCAATTACCTCAGCAACAAAGCACCGCCATTTACAAGAAAATGATACTTACATAAAACGTTTCATGCAATAAATCTATTTCTTTCCTTTTGTGACAACAGATGACTCTTTTTACTGACTTGACTTACAGTCGAGTCTCTGTCGATGTCACAAATAGACTCCCATTCAGCTGCAAACAAGCATTCTTATCTTTGAACAATGGGCTCACAAAGCTGCAGACGCCGAATTGCTTTGCTGTTGGTTGTATGCCAGTCTGATAGCGGAGGACTCGCTCCATTGTTCTTTTCAGCAACACGTCAAAGACTATTTAGCCTGCCACCTCAGCTTTTCTCTGCTCTGCTGTCTAAATTTCCTCCTCACCCACTTCTCTGCAGGTTGAATGTCAGAACTACATCAGAGTCCTGCTGGTGAACAAGACTGAGGTGATGACCTGTGGAACCAATGCTTTCCAGCCGCTATGCATCACCCGAGAGGTACGAATGAGTCTGTGTGATCCATCTGAAACGCCCACTCAGCCGCCAGCAGGAAGCAGTGACATAGTTTACCGCAGTAAGCTCATCAGTAAGGTTATGAATAATGTCAACGCTAGCATCAGCTGAGTCAACGTTAGCTGTGCTAAGTTTGGTTACACTCATGTTCTGCAAGGTGAAATTACTGCGTTTGTGAATGGAGTTTGGTGGCTTTGAAGACAGCGATATAGACGCTTTAACATTATCATGAGGTCACAGTCTCAGGTCACAAGGAAAGACTGGAGGCTAACGCTAGCAGTGGGCTAAAGCTCCACCCCTAACCCCTAACCCCAGAATCCAGATATCACAACATTTGAGATGACAAACTGTGATTGCCTTGACTGCAGTCGGCCTATCGGCACATAAGATGACATTCACTGCTGGCAGAGGCCAGTGTGTTGTGTTGCATTCATTTTGTGCCAGCTACATGTGTTTTTAGTTACTGATTTAATTACATTCTATGTCTGTCTTTGTTGGGTTATGTCAGTACTGAAATATAACTTCTTCTCATTGAGTCGGGAGACGTAAGCAGGCTGAGGGGGTTTGAAGCAGTTATGTTCAAGCTTGTTTCATAAATTTGTACAATTTTTGTGCTCATTTTTGAGCTGAAGGAAGGTCTGAATTCACTTATTTTTGAAGAGTGATGTCTTTGTTTTCCTGCCAGCAAAGAGGGAATTATTAACTACAGAAAATACAACAACAAAACATTGATATCAGCTATCGGACAAGTTTTATTTCAAACATCGGTATTGGCCCATATTTTTGCGGTCGGTGCATCCCTAGTCCTCAGCAGTACTTCACTTAGCTCCTCCAGCCTGCGTCTGTGAACTGGGAGCATGCCGACCACCATCTAAGTTACTGTATGTAACGTTAATACACTATAAGGATGTATTTACACTGGACATGTAGCAGCGCCATCATTCAGAAAACATCAGGTCACCATGTGAGGACACTAAAACGTACTTAGCATAAATACATGAATACATACCAAAATAACGGACCCACCCTTTAACCTGCTCTGTCCTTCCATCCATCACAGGTGGGCAACATGAGCACGATGCTGGAGCGGGTCAGCGGTGTGGCTCGCTGCCCGTACGACCCTCGCCACAACTCCACGGCGGTGGTGACGGAGAGCGGAGAGCTGTACGCCGCCACCGTCATCGACTTCTCCGGCCGCGACCCCGTCATATACCGCAGCCTGGGCGGCATGCCGCCCTCTCCGGACGGCACAGTAACAACTCAAGTGGCTCAACGGTACAGTAGCACCACAGAGAGGACGACCACATTTGATCATATCTACCAAACTAGGGAGGATTTCAGAACCACAGCAGGGCGTCTGGAGGTCCTCACCCACAAATATTACACTTTCAGAGGCTTTATTTTATTTAGTACACATCAACAGCATTTTATGTTAAACTACTTCAACATTTGGTGGAGCTGTGTTGTCGTTCAGGTGGAAACAGAAGGGATTATTTGTACATAATGTACACTCGATGGAAAAACATGACTCTTCTGGGAAAATCCTGGATGGTTGGGAGTATGCTTAAGATGTTCCTTGTCTCACATTAAACAGTTAATTTATTTTAGTGCTTTTTTTAGTAATCTTCATTTTACAGCTCTGCAAATTTCATGGTGATTATATGCTAATTAGCAAGTAACCTATTTGAAATTTCTTTGGAATTACTGCCAAATTGTCCCAATATTTACCTCAGAAATGACTTTATTATCAACCTTATTTAATAATTTTATGATGAAATATCACCCAGCTGCTCTTCAGCAGACGTGTTAAAACCGGATCTAGTAGAAAACTTCTGATCAGGCACTAATTTCACCGTTGTGACTGATTGTCTCCTCTAATGTCGCCTGGTAGCTGATGTCATAATTCAGGGAGGTTTTTAAGACATTTAAAACAGGTTATTTTCTAAATACCATCTATTTATCAGCAGACACGGAAATAAAGCTGATCAATTGACTGTGTTTTTTTTTCCTGGAAATATATTAAATAAATTAACATCTAGTGGGAAATAGCAGAATATAAGTAATTTTTGATACCTTTTGAGGTAAATATTGGAGGAATTTGGTTACTACTAATTATCACCTAATTACCATGAAATTTGCAGACCTCAGAAAATGAAGTTAGTTTTTTTCTGTGCTGCAGATTAGTTTGTGAAAAACAGCCGTCACTAGCTCCAGAGTCCAGTGTGATTCTTTCAAACTGTCCAAAACCCAAATGTATTCAATTTCAGTAATAGAAAAGCAGCAAATCCTCACTTTGGAGCAGCTCAGACCAGCAGATTTTTTGCTCAGTAATGAAGATCCATTGATTTGACTTCAGAGCTTTTAATACAGAGTTCTGTAAAATGTGCATACAAACTAATGAAAGTCTGCAGGGTTAGTTAAACAGAGTTACAGCTCTGTTTAATGTTTCCCAGGTCTGTTTTTTGAATCTAACAGGATTAGTAATCTGATTGGGTTTAAACGCTGGCTGGATGTCTGAATAATCCACAAAGGTTAGACGTCATGTCAGACTATCTTGGCCGTTACTTTAAACAGCGTGAGACGGGCCAAGTGTGCACTTTTGTTCCAGCCAAAATAGATCAATCCAGCAGAGGTGTTTTGAAGGATTACAGAGACCGCTTGGATATGAAGTTGTGTGGAGCACATAGTGCAGGTTAGGTACGCAGGTATTGGTGGGATTTCTGGAATGAGGCAGAGCATGAGATGCTGTCAGTCACTCACTGACGTCGGTCAAGTAATCGCCCTGCTGCTGACGCTCAGCCTTTTGCCCTGAAATCCATTCACATGCGTCCTGACTCCAGCAGAAATGGAGATGGACCTTCACCGCAGGAGGATGTCATGTACCGCCTTTGATACGCAGAAACGGGTAGATTACTGGATTCATGTATAGAAAAGAGCAGCTATTTTAGGCTTCCATGGTTCTGGAAGTAAAGGTCAAATTCATTTTCTGCATCACAGACGCTGTTAGGTGGCACTTTGAAGACTTGGAGGGACTGGTTGAATCATCAGTGCAGTAACTATTAGAAAATATCTGCTTCTTTTAAGAGAGAACAAAGTACAAGTCGTGGACATAATATCGTATGTCAGGATCAGACTACATGAACCTCACCTGATTTTCAGACGATTTTATCGTGGCTGATTGGGGCTGATTATGAACAACAATTGAACGTCTTTACCGTGTAGTTTGACATGCTAGATGACCTGTAATGCAGCATCATCCACGACACCCCAAGGACAAGTCGTGCCTGTCAGAGTTATTTATCTCGACACCCCCAGTTTACCGACTTCCTCCCTGACGGTAAACGTCTGCCGTCATTTCAGAGGCAGCTGGCGTAAATGGAGACGGGAGCTGTGGACTTTTTTGTTGGTTTCAGGTGAAGCGACTGTTAAACCACCTAATAAAAAAAACCGTCTCCACGTAGTCAACTACAACCAAAACAACCGATTAGTGGACTGATAGGGGCAGCCTTCCTATTTATACCAAGGGCTCTCAAAGTTAACGCCATAATAACATGTTAACGCAAATTCATTTTAATGCCACTAATTTCTTTAACACATTAATGCAACTTGTGATTTTTAGTTTGTAGGGGGCTCAGATTTAAAGCCAGAGTGAAGATACTGGTCTCATCTAAAACTAGAGAACCCGATGGATCCATCAGTAACAACCAGGTCAGACTACTACTACTACTACTACTACTACTACTACTACTACTACTACTACTACTACTACTACTACATCCTGGTCTCATCTGAAACTAGAGAACCCGATGGATCCATCAGTAACAACTAGGTCAGACTACTACTACTACTACTACTACTACTACATCCTGGTCTCATCTGAAACTAGAGAACCTGATGGATCCATCAGTACCGACCAGGTCAGACTACTACTACTACTACTACTACTACTACTACTACTACTACTACATCCTGGTCTCATCTGAAACTAGAGAACCTAATGGATCCATCAGTAACCAACCAGGTCAGACTACTACTACTACTACTACTACTACTACTACTACTACTACTACATCCTGGTCTCATCTGAAACTAGAGAACCTGATGGATCCATCAGAACCAACCAGGTCAGACTAGCTGGTACTGAAGGAGGTTAAATGAGGCTCCAGACTTGACCTCTGACCTCCAGATGTGTGGATGTAAATGGGTTCTCTGGGTCCCCACCAGTCTCCCCTTTACAGACATGCCCACTTTCTGATCCCAGTCAGTCTGGATCAAGTCCTAGTCAAGTCAGCACTCTGACAGCTGTTGTTGTCTGTTGGGCTGCAGTTTGTCATGTTCTGATTGGAGCAGATTGTTGATGCTAAGAAAGTCAGAACCTGGGAGGGTTTCTGGACAATATCTGTTATTGATTAGTGTTGTTATTGATTTACTATAATAAATATATGCATACATTTACATAAGCAAGCATATTTGAGTATGAAATACTTGGCAAGGTTCATTTTGAACAGATTAGAAATGTGCGATTAATTTGTGGTTAATTGTGATTAACTATGAACAATCATGCGATTGATCGTGATTAAATATTTTAAGGATGTTATAATTACAGCACTCTGGTTCTCACCTCATCTTTACCTTGCTGTGCGTTGGCTCATTCAGATTCCCCTCCACATTGCCTTTATGTTCAAATGGCCATGAGAGATGGTGTACTACGTCATGCTTGTGAGAGCAGAGTACCGGCAGCCTGTGAGAAGGCTGTGTTGACAGGGAAAACGTCACGTACACTAAAGAGTGAAATGTAAAAGTGCCTCTCTGAGCACTGGTTATAACAAGAAGCAGGTTGTGCAGAATGTGGAGCTCTGATAGTTGGCCAGAATAAAAGGGGGAGATGGGGATGGAGAGCGAGGGATGGGAAGGATGGATGAAAGGGAAGGTGTGTGTGTGGTGAGAGAGGAAGACGATGAGGATGAAGAGGAAGCAGTGAAGATAGACTGAAGAGTCAGTGAGCGATGTGATTATTCCTTACAGCAGGGAGAGGGTGGAAATTATGACACACAGCATGATCCACACCATGCAGACTCTGCCTGTGTGTCTGTAGTTTTATATACAGTATCTATGTATTCAGACCAGGGTGTCAAACATCCGGCCCGAGGGCCACAACTGGCCCTCAGAGGGTCCCAGTCCAACACAATGCTGCTGCGCTGGCAGTCCAACACACTTGCTGCTGCGCAGGCAGTCCAACACACTTGCTGCTGCGCAGGCAGTCCAACACACACGCTGCTGCGCTGGCAGTCCAACACACTTGCTGCTGCGCAGGCAGTCCAACACACATGCTGCTGCGCAGGCAGTCCAACACACACTTGCTGCTGCGCTGGCAGTCCAACACACTTGCTGCTGCGCAGGCAGTCCAACACACTTGCTGCTGCGCAGGCAGTCCAACACACATGCTGCTGCGCAGGCAGTCCAACACAATGCTGCTGCGCAGGCAGTCCAACACACATGCTGCTGCGCAGGCAGTCCAACACACATGCTGCTGCGCAGGCAGTCCAACACACATGCTGCTGCGCAGGCAGTCCAACACACACGCTGCTGCGCTGGCAGTCCAACACACTTGCTGCTGCGCAAGCAGTCCAACACACATGCTGCTGCGCAGGCAGCCCAACACACATGCTGCTGCGCAGCCACATCCAGTCGAACCATGACTGAGTTCCTGGTCGGTTTACGGATGTGAATGAAAATCTCATTTCCAGCCCTGAGCCAGATCAGGAGAACTAAAGGGGGCAGGGGGTCCTGGATCTAATCAATCTGATCTCTTATTGGATTGGTCGCCAGCCAGGCGCCGGCCAACTGTTTTCCCATCATGCATCTGAATGACACCAGTAGCTTTAGTGTGTAATAATCTTTAACAATGTGTGTTCTTTCTCTCCATACAGCCTGATATTTATTTGTTTCTGTTGTTTTTATTCTCACTCTCAGCTTTTATATTAAAGTCTACTGTGACATTTCCACAAACAAGACTTTTCAACCTCAGGTTTTTATACATCTGATTTGCATTAATTCATCTGCTCTCCCTGCTCTCCTCTATCTACTTGTGGCACAAGGGGAGTTGGTTCAGCTACAGCACCGAGCTCGTTGGCTGTTTCATTCATGCTCATTCATCCCATCATATACTGTACAAACTGGTGTACAGGGTGGCCATTATAACCTGAGGTGTATTCCTACCAGCACTGTTTGCTGCTGCCCTTTCCCCCACCAGGCTAATCTCTTCTCTCTGCGCTAAGCTCTTAGTATTGTTGACATTAAGATCTAATGTTCCAGTGTGTGTTTATTATGGCGGATTAGTTCTCCAGCTGAATCCTTGTCGCTGCTTTAAGAGCTGCCTCATAGAGCACAGCTGTTTATTCCAGTGAGAGTTATGAATTATCAGACCTGTCTGACTAGAATGATGAAAGTCTCTGTGGTTATGTTTGGAAAAAGTCAACACTGACTTGATAGATTAGGATGAGTTTAGGTCTGGGACGAATCACCTATCTCCTGATTCAGTGCCATCATAATACTTGGTTGCCGATTCAATATGTATTCTGATTTTTAAGTATTGCAATATTACAGGTTATTGTGATTTATTTTATTGTTTTTAACACCAGACCATGGGGGAAAAAGTTGAATCATTTCCCCCCAATAATCCATTGGAAGTAACAACAGCAGCAATCAAACAGAGCACAAATATAAATGTCCTCCCACAGGATGTTGGTATTTTTATTCCCCCAACCAACCCTCACCCACTGCTGATACAAAAAGGATAAAGAGCAAAAAAAAACAAAGTTATATTGAATAAAAAAGAAAATAAGATTTAACTAAAATAAAATAAATCCTAATAGAAAAGAAAGAAAAACAGTATAAGGCAGAGCCCTCCTCCCAAACATCATTACTGGATCATTTTTGCTTTCATGCAGAATCTGTTCATGTGAATATTAAATAGCCTCGCTCTTTAAATTAGCGTCATGTGATGTTAGTGATGGCAGCTTCCAGCACCTAACCAGCCTGCCAGATTGAACAATCTGTTTACCGCTCAGCAGGTTGCTGGAAAAACTCATCACATTGGCACCTACGCAGCTTCAGTATTATATATGCAGAATCCATCGGCTCCACCTGCCCTTTGCCTGACACCTGTACAGTATGATGCATAAACACAGATTTGTGGAGTCAGGAGTGCCGTATACACAGTGTCCTTCACATCACATAGCTGAAACATAGCAGCCGAAACACAACTAGCTCCATCACATGGCCTCGAGCTGCAGGGACAGCAGCATTATAGAGAAGTAATAGTCAGTGACCCAACAGGAAAAATACCCATGAGTTCAGCTGCCTGCTTCTTAGCACCTACTAAATATATGAATGGGATGTTGGTTTGTCTCAAATATGAACATTAAATGATACCTTTGGGTGTCATGCATATAATAATAATAATAATAATAATCAAATATTATAATATATATTATAATCAAAACGTTTTGTGTGTAAATCAATTCGTTTTTGCTTGTTGTTGAGCTGAATCTTGTGGGCATGACCTTTGGATTTGCAAACAAATCTTTTGATTAATAAACAAAACTTTTTAATTTGTAAATTATTTGCAAATAAAACTTTTGGATCCACAACAAAACCTTTGGATTTGTAATTAAGATTTTGGGATTTGTAGACAATACTTTTGCATTTGTAACTAAAACTTTTGGAATTGCAGAGAAAATTTTAGGATTTGCGAACAAAACTTTTGCATTCACAAAAAATTGGAGATTTGCAATGAAAACATTTGGATTTGCATTAATACATTTTTAGTAATTTATTTTACTTGGAATAAAACATTTTTTTATTGCAGTGTGGATATTAATAACAACACTAAAATAACTGCATGCCCCTTTAATATGCGACGGTGATCACAGTTTTTAACGTTGTGCTCAGTCCCCCAGCTGACTGTTTTCACCATGCGACCGGTCCAAACCACAGCTGTTTTCATCTTACTGTAGATATGAATGGAAGTATGGGGGTGGCTGCAGCTGGACAGTGGTTTTCTCTCTTCCTGCTTCGTTTCAACATGTTATTGTCTTACAGAAAGCCTCCGAAGCCCCAGAGGCGCCCTCCATCATGGCCGGTAGCAGGTCATCGCTGCTGTGTGACTGTGTTTATAACAGCAGCATCTCCCCTCGTTTGTTTTGTTGTTTTTGTTTATGGGTGTGAATGCATCTGTGCAAATTAAGGTTTATTCCTCCTCTTGTGTGAGTAGGTGGATGTGTGACATCACTTACCATAAATGGGTCCCAGTGGAAAACTGAAGCGACAGCAGCCAGAGAGTATTTCCTCTATTTCATCCTCTGAAACAAGAAAAGTCAGCAGTCGAAAACAAAACTCAGTTTTAGATTCATCAGTTTCAAACTGCAACTTAAAAATGTCACAAGGAGGAGGAAGTTATTCTGTTATGAAAATATAAACCTATAGTTAAACTCGTGACAATTATTGACTTTTAAATGTATAAAGTATCTGAAATCTAATTCATACGACAGCATTTTAGGGCCCTTGTAGGTAAAAATGAATAAAATTTACAGAGTTGGGGGGAGGGGAGGAGTATTCTGTAGTCTAAGCTCTGAATTTACGACACTGAAGTTGTAAATTTACAGAATCGGCTATTGTCTGAGATTAAAGTCACAAATTTAGCCACCGTCTGGATTTTGTTGTTCGTAATAAGGATGATGTTTGATCAAGTTGAAGGTCCTGAAAGATACATATACGAGTTTTGTTTCATGTTCTTTCTGCGATCTTTTATGGACATAATACAGACATCCACATGCATTATACATTATCCTCATGTTAGACCTGTTGTACATTGTTCTATTGCCAGTGTCCTTTCTGATGGACGGCCTCTGATCGAAGTGAAGGTCCTGAAAGATACATATACGAGTTTTCTTTCATGTTCTTTCTGTGATCTTTTAGGAACGTAATGAAAACTAATAGCATTGATGTATTTTGCCCTCGGCAGCTCATGTTACCGCAGTGTTTAACAGTGGTGTAGCAACAGCTGTTATACGTAGCAACGGTCTGTTTTACGTAGCAACGGTCTGTTTTACGTAGCAACGGTCTGATATACATAGCAACGGTCTGTTATACGTAGTAACAGTCTAGTCTGTTATCCGTAGTAACGGTCTGATATACGTAGCAACGGTCTGTTATACGTAGTAACAGTCTAGTCTGTTATACGTAGCAACGGTCTGTTATATGTAGCAACGGTCTGATATACGTAGCAACAGTCTGTTATATGTAGCAACGGTCTGTTATACGTAGCAACGGTCTGTTATACGTAGCAACGGTCTGTTATACGTAGCAATTTACAACGGTCTGATATACGTAGCAACAGTCTGTTATATGTAGCAACGGTCTGATATACGTAGCAACAGTCTGTTATATGTAGCAACGGTCTGTTGATACGTAGTAACAGTCTAGTCTGTTATATGTAGCAACGGTCTGTTATACGTAGCAACGGTCTGTTATATGTAGCAACGGTCTGATATACGTAGCAACAGTCTGTTATATGTAGCAACGGTCTGTTATACGTAGTAACAGTCTAGTCTGTTATATGTAGCAACGGTCTGTTATACGTAGCAACGGTCTGTTATACGTAGTAACAGTCTAGTCTGTTATACGTAGCAACGGTCTGTTATATGTAGCAACGGTCTGATATACATAGCAACAGTCTGTTATATGTAGCAACGGTCTGTTATATGTAGCAACGGTCTGTTATACATAGCAACGGTCTGTTATACGTAGCAACAGTCTGTTATATGTAGTAACAGTCTAGTCTGTTATACGTAGCAACAGTCTGTTATATGTAGTAACAGTCTAGTCTGTTATACGTAGCAACAGTCTGTTATACGTAGCAACGGTCTGACATACGTAGCAATGGTCTGTTATACGTAGCAATGGTCTGTTATACGTAGCAACGGTCTGTTATACGTAGTAACAGTCTAGTCTGTTATACGTAGCAACAGTCTGTTATACGTAGCAATGGTCTGTTATACGTAACAACGGTCTGTTATACATAGTCAACAGCTAGTCTTTATACGTAGCAATGGTCTGTTATACGTAGCAACGGTCTGTTATACATAGTAACAGTCTAGTCTGTTATATGTAGCAACAGTCTGTTATACGTAGCAATGGTCTCTGTTATACGTAGCAACAGTCTGTTATACGTAGCAACGGTCTGTTATACATAGTAACAGTCTAGTCTGTTATACGTAGCAACAGTCTGTTATACGTAGCAATGGTCTTTATACGGCCGGCGACTACGTAGCAACAGTCTGTTATACGTAGCAACGGTCTGTTATACCCGTAGCAACGGTCTGTTATACGTAGCAACGGTTTGTGATATACGTAGCAACGGTCTGTTATAATAGAAAAATAACTGACCGTAGAATGCTGTGATTGACCAATCAGAATATGAGTAGTTCAACACAGCTGTGTAATAAATTCAGGCATTAAAGGGTCAGTTGAATTACTGAATTGGACATTAAAACTTCTGTCGAGTTTCTGGAAAGAAGAAAGCTGCTTTTGAGGTTTTCAGATGTGATTTTTAAAAGCTGTGAGCGCCACAAACAAACTTCCTCTCACTTCAGCTGTATTGACAGATCAGAAATACAAAACATCTTGATGTATCTGCTCATATAAAACCAAACTCTCTGCATAGTGAGATGTTAAAGAAGGTCAGCAGCAAAGTGTGATTAAATCAGCCTCAATGTGTTGGATGCAAGTAGATTTAGAAGTTGAAGCTCTTTATTTCCTGCACGCTCACAGCAATGAATTAGTATTCAGCGATGAGTCGTGTGTTTACAAAGGAGTCGAACTGTTATTCAGGCTGCTTTACGTGATGATAACCCACCCAGCCGGGAGGACCATTAATCACTGCTGTGTCAGCGAGGGCAATAAAAGCAGCGCGGCCGTCCAGTTAAACAGACATAGCTCCATGGATTTACCATCCAAACATCAGACGTGTTTTATCCTCCTCTGTCCTCCCTCTGCAGCCTCTCCTCTCTCATTTATACATTTGACATTGAGGTTGTTTTCCAGACCGTCCTCAACAGGAGAGCAACACTAGAATCAAAGTTTTTATTGCAGTCTATAATGAGGAGCGCAGAGGTCAAAGCAGCAACACGTAGAAGATAAATGTTGTGAGTGTTTCTGTTTCCCTGGAGTCACTGTGTAATGACACTCTCCTTCCCACACCCAGAGCCCCACTTCATCTCGGCCTACGACATCGGCCTCTTCACCTTCTTCTTCCTGAGGGAGAACGCCGTGGAGCACGACTGCGGAAAGACGGTCTATTCCCGCGTGGCGCGAGTCTGCAAGAACGACATCGGCGGGCGGTTTCTCCTGGAGGACACGTGGACCACGTTCATGAAGGCGAGGCTGAACTGCTCACGCTCCGGGGAGATCCCCTTCTACTACAACGAGCTGCAGAGCACCTTCTACCTGCCCGAGCAAGACCTCATCTACGGCATCTTCACCACCAATGTGTGAGTCCTCGCTCTGCTCCCGTTTACACCTGCACCGGGAGGATTTTTACCATTCTGATTTAGAGAAAGGAAGTGTAACCCTCTCACCATAGGCTGGTGATATGAGGAACACTTTAACCAGTACTCAGTGTAGTCTTGAGCCCCTTTAAACTCCACTACTCCACCACTAGAGACATCTCACTGTAAAATAAACCTGTCACTCCCTGTATTAACTGAGTTATTCGTAATAGCAATATAATCAGAAGAATATTAATGAAGTCATTCAGTCATACAGCTTATAATGAGAAATAACAGCATAAACACAGTATCTCAGTTTTGACCTTGTATTAATTGAATGCAGGCATTTCACATATAAAAATCCATAAAAATACAGCACCACACAACAGTCTGTTAACTTGAGAGCACTCTTTGTAGGGATGTTAATAATTAACCGTTGAACAGTTAGCCATCATTAATCATTTAAAACTGTCAGGAACTTTAACTGTCACTGGAGACACTGAACACAGCACCGTGGCTGCTACAGTAACTCTCCTGACGTTGAACTGGAGACACTGAACGCAGCACCACGGCTGCTACAGTGACTCTCCTGACGTTGAACTGGAGACACTGAACGCAGCACCACGGCTGCTACAGTGACTCTCCTGGCATTGAACTGGAGACAGTGAACGCAGCACCACGGCTGCTACAGTGACTCTCCTGACGTTGAACTCGAGACAGTGAACTGGAGACACTGAACGCAGCACTGTGGCTGCTACAGTAACTCTCCTGACGTTGAACTGGAGACAGTGAACGCAGCACCACGGCTGCTACAGTGACTCTCCTGACGTTGAACTGGAGACAGTGAATGCAGCACCACGGCTGCTACAGTGACTCTCCTGACGGTGAACTCGAGACAGTGAACTGGAGACAGTGAACGCAGCACCGTGGCTGCTACAGTGACTCCCCTGACGTTGAACTCGAGACAGTGAACTGGAGACAGTGAACGCAGCACCGTGGCTGCTACAGTGACTCTCCTGACGTTGAACTCGAGACAGTGAACTGGAGACAGTGAATGCAGCACCACGGCTGCTACAGTGACTCTCCTGACGTTGAACTCGAGACAGTGAACTGGAGACAGTGAACGCAGCACCGTGGCTGCTACAGTGACTCTCCTGAAACGTTGAACTTGAGACAGTGAACTGGAGACCAGTGAACGCAGCACGCACGGCTGCTACAGGTGACTCTCCTGACGTTGAACTGGAGACAGTGAACGCAGCACCACGGCTGCTACAGTGACTCTCCTGACGTTGAACTCGGGACAGTGAACTGGAGACAGTGAACGCAGCACCGTGGCTGCTACAGTGACTCTCCTTCGGCCAGGCCCCTGACGTTGAACTGGAGACAGTGAACTGGAGACAGTGAACGCAGCACCACGGCTGCTACAGTGACTCTCCTGACGGTGAACTGGAGACAGTGAACGCAGCACCCTGGCTGAGACACATTGCAGACAGACGTGAGGGTTTGTCAGCATGGAAACAGTCTCTGTTGTGTATTGTGTCCTGTTGGTAATTTCAACACCTTTATCAATTATTATTATTTATCGACTCACATAATTATAACCCTGCAACGATGTCGGCGGGGTTTATAGCACTCCACGTATCTATCCGTCCGCTGTCGTTTCCAGAGCAGAACTCAAACTATTAAACTGAGGAACTTCAAATTCAGTATGATGGTTGACAGTGTGGTGTACTTACTTAAGGTTAGAGGTCCAGGGTGCTACAAATTTTCTAAATATTGTCCAAAAACTGTGCCTTTTTGACATCTATCTCTCTTCTGGAGCAGAACTTATGAACTGTTTAACTGAGGGACTTCAGAGATATAAACATTTGAAGCTACTCTGATAAATGACAACACAATGAGTAGAAACACAGTGCAGGCACTGGAGGATCATTTCTATTGCAGAGGTCTAGTGGTTCAGTATTGGTGGTGTAAACTGTGAGCTAGCAGAGTGCTTCGGTCTGAGTGTTTGTGTCTGACGGGGCAGGTTGGCCAGGTTGTTGGTATTCATGTGTTGAGAGTTGTATCGGGGGAAGTTGAATCCTGCCCCTCACCTTCTGCTCTCTCACCTGCTGCTAAGCTGCCGGTATTCACCACCTCATGGCTGCTCTCCATCAGCCTGCTGCCGTCTTTAGCGACGGAGAGAGAGAGAGGAATTTTAAAGTGACAATAGAAAAGAGAGGCCACGGGGATAAAGGAGGAGAGAGGGAGGGAATGAGAAGAGGTAATGAGAAAAATCAGCGAGCTCCAAGCTTTTGTCTGCCGTCCTTTGTCTCCTCCTTCCTCGGCCTTCCTCTCTGAAGCCGCTCGCCGGTCCTCCCTCCAAAACCGCCTCCCTCGTCGGGGTTGGATATGTTAATGCAATCACCACAAACACTGTCTCCATCTGTCTGGCCTAAATTGAACAGGCTTACAGCTGCTCCCAGGAGTTTGGGCTGTAAAACAGAGCAGGAGGAGTTGGAAGGGAGTACTTATCCTCTCTGTCGGCTCACAATGTGGGACAGGTCTCAGTACTGTACTGACCTCCTCTCTCTCTGATACCCCTCTGATAAATCCTAGGATGCTCTGTGATTTTCAAACAGATTTCTTAAAGCCAGAATCAATATATCTGCTTCATCTGAGTCTCTGTGGAGGTAGAAGGAAGTTAGCTCTTTTATTGTGGTAGTCTGATTAACGTGACGTCATATCCGTTCGGTATCCGTCAACCAGAACAAACCTCAGAAAGTATTAAAGGGTGGAGGGTGGGCGTGGATCCGACCTCCACCCTCCATGTTAAATCCAGCCTGGTAAACACTACACATCCAGTAAAGGAGGGAAACACTTTGGAAAAGCAGAGCTAGACATCACGGCTAAAGCTGCACGCTAACTCCGTCACGGACGGGAAACGTCATCGTACGGCGGTAACGTGCGGTCCGGCCGGCCGTCGCTCTCGTCTCCGTGGTCCGACGGGCCGACGCTACGACTGTAGAGCTCCATATACTGACATTTATGTTAAATGCATTCAAACGGCCCCGATGGAGCTGACCATGGATGGATAAAGAGAACGGAGCTGACGGAGAGCTAGAGACCACCTTGGAGGAGTTAGAGGAAGTAGACACCTGGGACGAATTTGCCACAAATGACAGTTAATTGAAACAGCTGGATACTGTCACTGACCTGATGGTCGTGAGATCAAATACCAATTTAAAATCCAGTCAAGGGCACAAATGGGTTAAAGCTACTATGAGTCCCTTTAAAACACCTCTCATTTTACTGCAACAGGGTCTGACAGTCTGTAGTCTGCGGTGCTGGTTCTGGTTCTCTTGGGCCTCCTTGCCCTTTAATGGGCCCAGTAATACGGGCTGGACTTCCAGCAGACTGGCGACCAACGTTGCAGCGAGATGAAGCTCTGCTTCTGGCCGGAGGAGGAGCTGCTGCTGCCGAACGCCACAACTGCAGGTTGAAGGCGGTACCAAAACCCGGTCTGGGTCTGTCTGGGGTGGGCTGGTTGCATGATTTCATCGTGGTCCGATGACATACATTAAGAATAACTACATAGAAATGGCCGGTCTTCTCTCTGATGCTCTCGTTTACCGATGTAGGTCATATCGAGGCATCAGCATTAAAAAGTTCCTCAGTAACTGTAAGTAGTTCTTCTCATTAACTGATTTTAATATGTAAGAGAGAGGAAGGCCGTAAGGAAGAAATGCTTCAGCTGTAGTTTTACTGCGACATGCAGCAGCCAGCGCAGCCTGTCGAGTGGTTATATACTGGAGGGTTTTAGCATTCCATCAGAATAAGGACACTTAAGACCTCCGATCACGGCCCGGTCTTTTAATTAACTCCAGGCCCTTATTGGCAGGGTCCTTGTGTCGGGGCTCAGAACAGCAGCAGACTCTCCTGCTGAGGTGTCTAACCTGCCATTACTAACTCATTATGAGCCTCCTTATCTATCGCTGGGTGACTTCACTGACCCCTCCACTTCACCAGCTCTCAGAGGGCCTCCTATCTGGAGGAGCACGACTGCTGGGCCCATTAATTGATTAGCAGTCAGATTATTTGACACAATTATGATATTATCGTTGAAGTCCCTTATAAAGAAAAAACTGCCAAACATTCGCTGGTTCCACAAATGTGAGTGTTGAAAATTCAGTTTATTTCTACGGCAAAACAAGCAATATGAAGACGTCACCGTCGACTGTGGGGGCTTGTGAAGGACATAACAGACAAGTTAATCGTCCCAGAGCTCGGTTCAGTGATTCTGTGAGGATTTCTAACTGTTTTACCTGTTGGGACAAACAGCAGAGCTTCTAGGCAGGACTAACCTTTTCCACTCCGCTACTGTGACTCCTTTAGGGGGTCCAGGGGGTCTTTAGGGGGGTCCAGGGGGTCCAGGAAGTCTATAGGGAGAGGTAGCAGGTCAACATTCGATGCCATATAGAAGTGGTGAACATCATCTGAAAGCTGGAAACCTGGAGATTAATATGAGATGCTGCAAGTCATTCTAGTCATAAATTAGAAATAAAAAAAATAATAACTAAAATAAGTTTTGAAAGTGAACAAGTATAGAGGGAGGAACCTGTCAGAAATCAATTATTAAATAAATAAATGAATAAATATGTCATTACATTTAGCAAAAATAATAAAAATTGAATGCAGAAAAATTTTTAAGTGATGAAATGTGACATAAACTCTGTTATTTCTGTTTTAATTAGCTTCTTTATTTGTTTATCATTGTATTAATTCTATTATTTATTTACTCTTTCCCTTTTATTTATTTGTGTATTATTTTTGTCATTTATCATGTGACTGAGTCAGGTGAGCTCAGACTCCATGTGGCTGATAAATGATGTGCTGGGCAGCCAGCTGAAGCAACCCACGATATTTCTGATTTTACACAGCGTTCTGCTCGCGTCGCAGCAACCTGCTGACACCAAATCTACCTTGAAATGAAGTGCAGGGCCTCAGTGGAGGATCAGACCTGATCTGAATACGGTCCGACTCAATCTGCTGCCTGTGTAGCAGCTGTTAGTATCATTCCTGACACACATTTTCTTTATTTGTTTGGTTTCCCTCACTAAGGGCAGGCTTGCATTTGATTAGAAGTCCTGTGAAAATGGGTCGAGTCAGGCTTAGACTGAAAGCACAGCACAGCGATCAAATGTTCCCTCTCACAAAGCTTTTATACTGGAAGCTAACAGCAGGCTTTCTGTGCGTCAACCTGCTGAACCTGTGGCGCTGCTGTATTGTTTAGTGTAGGCGTTGCTGACTCAGTCTGCCTCTGAATGTGACTGTTTTGGGCCAAAGCTGTTGCTTTTGCCGGCCTATTGTTGTACAGTATAAAAATATGTCTGGATAATCCTGGCAGCCGGGGTTCAGTTTCTGGTCCCTGCAGCCGTGCAGCTCTGCTGAGTGGGCCCTTTTGATTTCTGCTGCGCTGCAGGTATTCACTGAGGTTGAAACATCGGCCTTAATGTAGTTTGAGCCGTTTCTTTCTCCACATAAAACCAGGTTAGACGCACTCGCTGAAAACTGGGGCTTCAGCTGGACTCTCTCTGCACTGTATGAATAATATAGTGTAGTACTATGTATGTATGTATTATTATTGTGTAGTATAAAATTTCTTTAACACCTTTAAAACAATCGATCTTTTGGAGGTTGTAGCAGCTCAGTGTTAGATCTAGAGTGAAGATCCTGGTCTGATCTGAAACTAGAGAACCTGATGGATCCATCAGTACCAACCAGGTCAGACTACTACTACTACTACTACTACTACTACTACTACTACTACTACGTTGTTTAAATTTAGACCTGATGGATCCACCAGTACCAACCAGGTCAGACTACTACTACTACTACTACTACTACTACTACTACTACTACTACATCCTGGTCTGATCTGAAACTAGAGAACCTGATGGATCCATCAGTACCAACCAGGTCAGACTACTACTACTACTACTACTACTACTACTACTACTACTACTACTACATCCTGGTCTCATCTGAAACTAGAGAACCTGATGGATCCATCAATACCAACCAGGTCAGACTACTACTATTACTACTACTACTACTACTACATCCTGGTCTGATCTGAAACTAGAGAACCTGATGGATCCATCAGTACCAACCAGGTCAGACTACTACTACTACTACTACTACTACTACTACTACTACATCCTGGTCTGATCTGAAACTAGAGAACCTGATGGATCCATCAGTACCAACCAGGTCAGACTACTACTATTACTACTACTACTACTACTACATCCTGGTCTCATCTGAAACTAGAGAACCTGATGGATCCATCAGTACCAACCAGGTCAGACTACTACTACTACTACTACTACTACTACTACTACTACTACATCCTGGTCTCATCTGAAACTAGAGAACCTGATGGATGCATCAGTACCAACCAGGTCAGACTACTACTACTACTACTACTACTACTACTTCTTAATTAAACTATAATCCTTCATACCACCCCAACTACTACTACTACTACTACTACTATATACTACTACTTCCTTTTTTCTCTTAAAATAATAAAACTTATTATTGATTTATTAATAACCAAGTTATAATACTACTACTACTACTACTACTACTAATCCTAGTCTCATCTGAAACTAGAGAACCTGATGGATGCATCAGTACCAACCAGGTCAGACTACTACTACTACTACTACTACTACTACTACTACTACTACTGTTGCCTGTTGAGCTGCAGTTTGTCATGTTCTGATTGGAGCAGATTGTTGATGCTAAAGTCAGAACCTGGGAGGGTTTCTGGACAATATCTGGTATTGATTAGTGTTGTTATTGATTTACTATATTAAATATATACATACATTTACATAAAGCAGCATATTAGTCCACTAACATGTTGATCAGAGGGTTAAATACTGGACTGATCTCCTTTAAGGTTCATTTTGAACAGATAAAATATGTGGGATTCATTTGTGATTCATCCATGTGCTAAAGTAACTAAGTGCATGTACTCAGGTAGAAGAAGAAGAAGAAGAAGATCTACCTTTATTAGTCCCACAGTGGGGAAATTCAATTTACACTCTGTTTAACTTATACATGGTACATGCACACAAACACACACAAACATGCATCAATGGAGAGATGTCAGAGTGAGGGGGCTGCTCCAGACAAGCGCCCCGAGCAGTTGGGGGTTTGGTGCCTTGCTCAGGGGCACCTCGGCAGTGCCCAAGAGGTGAACTGGCACCTCTCCAGCTACCAGTTCACACTCAGTTCTTGGTCCATGTCGGGACTTGAACCGGTGACCCTCCGGTTCCCAAGCCAACTCCCTACAGACTGAGCTACTGCCGCCCCCAAGGTACTGTACTATAGTACAGTTTTGAGGTATTTATACTTTACTTATTTTACTTTACTTATTTACTTTATTACTGTATTTCCATCTACTCCACTACATCTCAGAGGAAGATATTTAACAGAAACATTTATCTGACAGCTGTAGTTATGATGTAGATTCAGATCCATAATACTAAATATAATCAACAAAAACAAGACAGATATTTATTGATCCTTTTGTAAAACTCACCAGAAGCTACACAGAAATATTTAAACAAAAGATGAGCTCCACTTTTACTGGAACATTAAAGTGATGAACACATTAATTCATCAATTATTATAATGCTATAATATAATATAGATTATTCTCCTTAATAAGTTACTTGTATTTTAAGTATATTTTGATGATGATAGATTTTAGGGCTGCAACTAACGATTATTTTCATTGTCGATTAGTCGTAAAGTCAGTGTTTCAGCTCAAGACGATGTCCTCACGTCAGAGATGTTCAGTTTACTGTCAGAGGAGGAAAGAAACCAGAAAATATTCAAATCTTTTATTCAGACTTTTTTCTTAAAGACCTACTCAAACTGATTAATTGATGATCTAAATAGTTGATTCATTTAACAGCTGACAACCAATCAGTTTATCGTTGCAGCTCTAATACTGTTGTACATGTAAAATTCGAAATGTAGGACTTTAATGTACTATTACTGCGTGTACTGAAGTAAAGTATCTGAGTACTTCCTCCACCACAAGTCACTTTATTTATGGAGCACATTACAAATAAATGTTGACCAAAATGTTTTACATTAAAGGTCAAAAAATACAACAATTATGGCTGTTAGTCGATCAATTATTTATCTGTTCAAAATGAACCTTAAAGGGAGATTAGTCCAGTATTTAATCTTCTGATCAACATGTTAGTGAACTAATATGCTGCTTTATGTAAATGTATGTATATATTATAGTAAATCAATGAACAACACTAATCAATGCCAGATATCTGGCCAGATATATGCCAGACTTTTAAACTTAGCCTGAAATCACAAGTTGTGTTAATGTATTAAAGAAATTATTGGCGTTAACGTTTTATTGTCATGTTAACTTTCACAGACCTAATAATAATAATAATAATAATAATAATAATAATAATATAAATAACATCTTGTGAAAAAACAGAAAATAAAGAAATAATACAGAACTATAGCTATATGTAAGAATACAGTTTGCATATTGCAGAGAGAACCACTGTTTGATGAAGACGTAATGTGACAGATCATGTCGTGTTAAAGAGAAATGAAAGGTGAGACCGCGAGCAGCAACATGTTGTTTAAAAGGTGCAGCAGCGAGTCAGCAGCAGCATCCAGCCTAAAGAGATAACGTGATAGACTGAGATGAATATCAGCCTCTAGTGTTTACCACACGGACTCACTGCTGCTCTGATCTGTACTGATTGGAGCCTCCAGACGACCAAACAGGCTGAGTGAGGAGTTCATTACCTTTCTAGCACCTCAACTCAGCTCAGACAAACATCCAAAACCGGCGCTGTCGCTTATGTGGGTCATATAGAGGCATCGGGATTAAATTGATTGTTTCATAAGCAGCTAAAAACTCTGTTGGTGTTGTATATAGAGACCTATTGTTGGATCATGATCGTATTGATGAGTCTTTTAGAGTTGTACCTGGGGGCGGAGCCGCTGGGCAACAACATGGGCTGCGAGGAGCCGATAGAAGGGTCTGAATGATGATGAACTCTGTGAAACGACACGACGGGAAATCAAGAGGCGTTTGAGGAGACGAGCAGTGACAGGATGAGGCTGTTAGGATGAGATGAATCACTTGAACAAGGAGCTTCAGTCATAATAGAAGTGATCATCGTGGAGCAGGGCCTCGGAGAGAGCGGCAGCAAACAGCATAGCAGATGTCAAACAGCTTTTCAATCACTTTCCCTGGCTTTTAAGTAGACTCACTGGAAACATATGGGCTGCATCCATTAGTGGGATAGACGGTATCTTCCTCTCAGTGCTCCATCTCACTGTGTTCTCTCAGCATTATGTGCTGCAGCTCGCCATCAGAGTGGAGATCTCTAATAATCTCTGCAGTGTGGATTCAGTGTGAGCTGTAGCTGCAGTCCGACCACAAAGCCACAGCTTTACTTCCTGTTATGTCAAACACTTTATTAGTGTGAGAGAGTGAGAAGTGTTGTGGCTGCCGCTCACTTATTGCAGCTGATTTTCTGTGGTTTCCTCCAGCTGGGGTTTGGTCCACAGTTTGTGCCTCGCCGTCACCCCCGTCTCCACCAGACTCTTGATAAAAAACAGCCCTTTTTTAACCAAAGTCTGGAGGCTGCGAGTCAGTCAATGAGCCACCTGTTTGGTCTCCCCATTGTTTAGCCAGAGCTCATTTAGAGCCAGCCTGCAGTAACGACACAACACATTAGCTTTCCCCACAATCCTGGACTGGATCTCTGAGAAAGTGCTCTGCAAAACTAGACGCAGACAAAAGCAATCAGAGATGCAGGCTTGGAAATGTATTATTGGTAGAAATAAGGCCGTTACACCAAGAGGAGAAAACCTCTTAAAGATGGGTTTCTGTTCAACACACAAGACTTGTGGTGGATGTGTTTTGCGTCATGGACGACACCCTTTCTTCCCAGAATGATCAGTGCAGTTTCTAGGTTTCCAGTGAAAGCCTTGTCTCTAAAAGGTGAGATAAAGCTGTGTGATCTTCACCCAACCCTGACTCCTACAGCATTACGTTCCCATACAACTCAACTGCATCCTCTCTTTGTTTTCCCATAATAATTTATTGGTATTAACAACAGAAATACAAGCAGAGCACAGATATAAATGTTGTCCAATGGTATTTTGGTATTTTTACCCCTCCCTCTCAACCTTCACCCACTGCTGATAGAAAAAGGATGAAGAGCAAAAAACAAAGTTAAACTTTATTCTCTGATACATTTCAAGGGAAACATTTTCTCCTGGATCACAGTCGCAGTTCAAACTCATGGTGAGAAAAACTACAGCAAAACTATTTGGTTATGTTTATCATCACGCCATCTGATTTCCATAGATGGATTCTGTAGATCCAGTTCCCTTTGTTAACACCTTATTTTGAAAAGCGGCCGTAGTCCCAGGTGTCTACTTCCTCTAACTCCTCCAAGGTGGTCTCTAGCTCTCCGTCAGCTCCGTTCTCTTTATCCATCCATGGTCAGCTCCATCGGGGCCGTCTGAATGCATTTAACATAAATGTCAGTATATGGCGCTCTACAGTCGTAGCGTCGGCCCGTCGGACCACGGAGACGAGAGCGACGGCCGGCCGGACCGCACGTTACCGCCGTACGATGACGTTTCCCGTCCGTGACGGAGTTAGCGTGCAGCTTTAGCCGTGATGTCTAGCTCTGCTTTTCCAAAGTGTTTCCCTCCTTTACTGGATGTGTAGTGTTTACCAGGCTGGATTTAACATGGAGGGTGGAGGTCGGATCCACGCCCACCCTCCACCCTTTAATACTTTCTGAGGTTTGTTCTGGTTGACGGATACCGAACGGATATGACGTCACGGTACTCAGACTACCACAATAAAAGCTGTAACTTCCTTCTACCTCCACATAGACTCACATGAAGCAGATATATCGATAACACGTCTATTTGGAAATTGAAAAAAAAAAACTTGCGATACATTGGTGAATCCATTTTTTTCCCTCCTCTATATAACACGTGTCGAGGAGAAGCCAATTAAAATAATGGGAATGAAACTGCGGCCCGAGGGTTGATGGCACATTTCAGACTCTTCACCAGATCCATTAACTAAACCCTGAGACGCTGCTGGTTCAGCACCCAGCAGCCTCCGAACCAGCCTACAAAGCACCACAACCTCCTCACAGTCGTCTCTGTGGCTCACTCACTCTAACTTTACCACTCACTATGGTCTAACTGACGGTTTATCAGCGTCCCACGAGCCCTGCCGAGGCAGCCGGCTGCTCACTGCCTGGTGAAACCTGGATGTAGCAGCGGCAGCAGTTAAGAAACTCATTACCTCTCAGCGCATTACGGCCGGAGAGCGTCACAATAATAACTTTACTCACTCTGCCAGTTTAGCCAGTGTTTATTCTGCTATGTGACACCTGTGAGGCGGCTGTGTTTGCACATAATCTGTGCACCTGTCTCCCTTAATGCTGTCCCCATTCACTGTGCAGCGCTGATAGCATATAGCTTAGCCTCCAGCCACGTAGCGCCCGTTTAGTGCCGGTATAAATGATAGGACTTCCATTAATAGGATGGAGCACATTACAGAGAGGCTTTATTACACAGCTGGGTGCTGCTGATTCCTGATACGGCTTCACATTTACTGCCAACATGTAAACTGTTATATCATTGTTGAAATAATATCTATTTTTTTTCTGTCTCTCTGCTATCTCCCCTCCCCTCCTCCCGGTCCATCTCACTGTAAAGCAACAGCATTGCAGCGTCGGCGGTGTGTGCCTTCAACCTGAGCGCCATCACCCAGGCCTTCAACGGGCCCTTCCGCTCCCAGGAGAACCCTCGCTCCACCTGGCTCCCCACCACCAACCCCATCCACAACTTCCAGGTGGGTTTCACCACCAAGTGTGGGTGCATTATGTCAGGTTTTTATATCATTCTCCAGCTTCCCAGCGGTGGTTTTGATCTATTCACATCAGTTTCAGCATCTAAAGTCTGTTTTCCATTAAAGTCCTTTTAAAACCTTTTCCTCACATTGTGAACTGACGTATGTTTTCTGCATGATGACGCTGCTACCTGTCCAGTGTGTGTGTGTGTGTGTGTATATATATATATATATACACACACACACACACACACACACACATCCTTACAGTCAGCGCAGTAATACAGTAACTCAGATGGCGGTCGGTGTAATCCCAGTGTGGAGAACCAGCAGGAAGCTCAGCGACGTCCTGCTCTGGACGTTAGTTCATATCACAAAGTCACAGTAACACTAACTAACTAACCCCGGGGGGGTCAAACTTATTTTAGTTCAGGGGCCACATCCAGTCCAGTTCGGTCCAGTGGGAGAGTAAAACCACTGCATAGTAACCTAATAACAGCTTCCTGTCAGTTTGAAGAAGTATAAGTACGTTCTGAAAATGATCACAATTAATGAAATATCCAGCCCAAAATCCAAATAGAAGAGCATTTAACTGCAAAGTTGGAAATAATTACTCATTCTGACTTAAAAAGTCATAAATTCAGCTAAATATCTCACAGTTATGGTGGATTTCTGAGCAGTTTACACAACACTAGTGATCGACATCCAATCGCCGAAAAACACAGAAATCTCCAAATGTCTAAAGTTTTTGATCCCAAATCACAGCATGTCTTTTTTCTATGATGTTCCTCAAGGTCTTGGTGTCTAAAATGTGGTATTTTGGAGGATTATTGATCATTTTTATCAGTTCTCCAAGGGTAAAAAACAAATCTGTGTAACAGATGTTGTCAACCCAAAAGCTGCAGCATGTTGGAGGACGGACATCAGATACCTCAATCATCATGCTCTACACTCTCATACACTTCTACACACTGAACTGTATTTATATATTATATTAAACCAAAAGTACATGTGAAATAAAATAGATATATAAATAAATTAAATCGGAAATTAAACAGAAGAGTAAACGATGACAATAAATAAAGAAGCAAATTCAAACAGAGATTGGTTTATGTCACATTTTATCAATTAATAGCTGCATTTATTTTTAATAATATTTTTGCTAAATTTAATGACTATTTATTGAGTCATGTATTTATTTAATCATTTATTTTTGACAGGTTCCATTGATTATTTTTTCGTATTTTTAATTTCTGACTCGAGCGACTTGACACAGTGCTGGCAGCATCTCATATTAGCCTCCAGGTCCTCAGCGTTCAGATGATGTTCACCTCCTCTATGAGACGCCCACTGCTGAGCTGTTATCGCAGCTATTGTAGGACTCAGAGGGTTAACCACATCCAGACTACACTAGTATCAGCTAAACCAGTCCCTGTTAGTCTGTACACAGTTCAGATGGCGAACTGGTACAAAAACATCATATTATTTAAAGGTGTTGCTTGTACTGTAAGAGACAGAGAGGCAACAGTTTCTACTATCGCCCCAAATCACACATTTGTCTCAGAAGAAGAGCCTCTCTCCTCAGACTTTGATTTGGATGAAGAGCAACTCGGTCCAGTCCCTCCAGGAATTTGTAATCTTGTGATCACAAAAATAAGAAAAGCGTCTAAGTGGGAGAACTGCTGCCAGTTTTACTAATCACTGCAGTTTTCTGCAGAAAGATAATTCAATCCAAGTCCAATTCAAATCAAGCCTTCAACCCAACGCATCAGTTTCCATGGAACTACAGTGGAAATGAAATTTGTTTGGCAAGAACAATCCTCTCAGACAGCTCTTGTTCCCAGGCTGTATCACGCCAGTAAAAATATCTCTAAATGATGTTTTTAATAATTTAAAAATAAAAATGCATTCCCTTGAACTCAGACATGTTGGCAGTGATGATCGGACTGCTGCCTCTACAGCTCAGAGTAAAACACCAGAAGCTGCGTCATATGTACAATATTATCAGTGTGTTAACGATAACAACGCTCCACACTCAGCTACTATAACACCGGAGACTGTGTGTGTTCATGTTCAGTGTCTCCGGTCAATAACAGCCAGAAGGTCCTTTTATTCTTTAAATGTGAGAGGACGTCATAGCAGTCGGGTCAGACTAGCCGGAAGTGAAGGAGGTTAAATAACACTACAAATTTACAATTAGTGTTGTCAAGGACAAACTGTCTTGTTCATCTTCAGAGGGGTCCGTTGACCTCTGACCTCCAGATGTGTGGATGTAAATGGGTTCTCTGGGTCCCCACCAGTCTCCCCTTTACAGACATGCCCACTTTCTGATAGTCCCAGTCAGTCTAGATCAAGTCCTAGTCAAGTCAGCACTCTGACACACTGACAGCTGTTGTTGTCTGTTGGGCTGCAGTTTGTTCTGATTGGAGCAGATTGTTGATGCTAAAGTCAGAACCTGGGAGGGTTTCTGGTCAATATCTGTTATTGATTAGTGTTGTTATTGATTTACAATAATAAATATATACATACATTTACATAAAGCAGCATATTAGTCCACTAACATGCTGATCAGAGGGTTAAATACTGGACTGATCTCCTTTAAGGTTCATTTTGAACACATAAAAAATGTGGAATAAATTTGGGATTCATCATGATTAAATATTTATGTTTACAATGCATGTGCTAAAGTAACTAAGTACATGTACTCAGGTACTGTACTATAGTACAATTTTGAGGTATTTTTAATTTACCTGAGTATTTCCATCTACTACATCTCAGAGGAAGATATTTAACAGAAACATTTATCTGACAGCTGTAGTTATGATGTAGATTCAGATTCATAATACTAAATATAATCAACAAAAACAAGACAGATATTTATTGATCCTTTTGTAAAACTCACAATAATGTGCACAGTGCACAGTATATAGCCTTTAATTGTGCATTTAATGTTTACAATGTTTAAAATAAATAAATAATTAAATGATGATGATGAAACTTACATTAAATTTCCAGTAATACACACTGTATATATACATGTTTGCATAAAGCAGCATATTTAACTATAAATCTCACTTTAAGGTTCATTTTAAACAGATAAAAAAATGTGGTTAATTTGTAATTAACTGCGATTAACTATTTTAATTGATTAACAGTCCGACTTCAAACATATTAGGACCGTATTGGAAATAAGTGCTTTTATCCTTTTGTATGTTTCTTTATTGATAATTCATAAGTATAATCAATCAGTCATCTCTTATCCTGTCTAAAACCACCAGATTTGGTGTCTGGAGCTCACTAGTGGTGCTGCACAGCACTGAGGTCATCTGAGGAGACTGGATTCATCTGCAGCGCCCTGAGGAGACTGATCATAGTGCCACAAGAATATATATAACATGAAAAAGTGATAATAATAATAATAATATACATATCAGTGCTCTGCCTCCAGACAACATCCAGAAATGACTCCACCAACAAGTCAATGTCTCATTTCCAGTCATAAAGAATGAGCAGAAGCTGCTAATCTGTGCAGCCAAACAAAGCTCTCAGACGCTGATTTCATATTTATTCTTCTGCTGTGTTGTTGCTGTGGTCACGTCACAATCACAGTGTAGTTTTACTCCCCAGAAAAAAAACTGGGAACAGAGTTAAGGAACAGTCTAAGCAGACATGCTGTATTGATCTCTTCAGTGCAGTGCACTCCTCCATGTTTTCTGTTTTATCCTGCATCCATCCCACGTTTCCCGCCCTCTTCTCACCCCGTTTCCTCCCCTCTCCAGTGTGGTACCATCGAGGACGAGGGTCCCAACGAGGGTTTGACGGAGCGCAGCCTGCAGGACGCCCAGCGGCTGTACCTGATGAACGACGTGGTGCAGCCGGAGTCCGTCGACCCGCTGGTCATGCAGGACGACGTTCGTTTCTCCAACCTAGTGGTGGACATCGTCCAGGGCATGGACACCCTCTACCACGTCATGTACATCAGCACAGGTCAGTGAAGCTCACACAGCTCACACATATCAAAGTACAATCGTAGATTACAGCGACGGTCTTTTTAGCGCCACGGACCGGTTTCATGTAGGACAATATTTTCACAGACCAGCCTTCAAGGTGTGGGGGACAAATATGATGAAATAAAATGATACTACCGGCATAAAAACAAATATAAAGTGCAAAAAATACAACTCCCCATTACGCTGAATCAGTGGGAGCCCTGAGCTTGTTTGTCTGCAAAGAGCCGATCCAGTTTAAGGCCTGTTAAGGTCTCTGTGTGTCGAAGCAGTTTTGAAGGCGTCATTGCAGAGCAGGCTCGGCTCATGAGAATCACCTGTAGTGATAAACCCGTATTTTAAACAGGACTCCTGATATTGTCTTTTAAATGCAGCCTTCTTTATCTCGGTAGCCGTAGGCTCTTCTTCTTCTGTCTCCTCACTGGATCCAAAGAAACTCTCCAACGACGATTGTTTTTTACTCATTTTTGCTTCGTTTCTGGGGTGACGCATCACGTGACCGAGATGAGCGTCTTAACGTGTCACAGATGGATGTATCCTGGAATTTTTCAAAATAAAAACATCTTTCAGACTGATAATCAATAAAAAATTTTTTTTTCATCCATTCTTTCTGTGCGACCTGGCACCAAAGGATCCATGGACCGATACCGGTCTGTGGCCCCGTGGTTGGGGACCCCTGCATTACAAGATCTAGCAGAGAAGTGTATTTCATCAACATCTGTCTGATATGTGTTCTTGTCCAATCAGAATATGGCACCATCTTAAAGGCCCTGGCGACGCCCAATAAGAACCTACAGGGTTGTTACCTGGAGGAGATGGAGCTCCTCCCATCGGGGGTGCGAGAACCGATCCTGAGCCTGCAGATCCTGCACAGCGACCGCTCGCTCTTTGTCGGCCTCAACAATCAAGTCCTGAAGATCCCCCTGGAGAGGTGCTCCACCTACAAAACTGAGACGTGAGTACTGCACAAAACGCCTCCTGATCCAGGACCATCACACTACGTATCGGGTTATCAGAGGGAACCCAAACTTTACATATTCAGATTTGATATGGAGAGAAGCTTAAATAAGACTCAGTCCAAACCCAGTATATATTTCTGAACTGTGTTCAGTCAGTTTGTGAATTTGCGGCTAAATATTTCCTCTGATAGTCAGTGGTCGTGTCTATGATGTTAAATCCAGAGGTCCATCTGGCCTGATGAGGACACAAAGGGACGCTGCTTCTCTCAACTGGTCGTTTATGAGTTGACGTACCCTCTCGTTGAATGCACCTGATTGGTCCCTGGTTTTCTGCTTGCTGTTTCAAACAGGAAACAACATGGCGTCCTGCTCATAAACCTTCTGTTATTCTGTCTAAACAATCCACAAACATCTACCTATGAAAACATCTGTAGAGAGAAACAGGCGATACCACTGTTGAATCTGGTTTCATTTTAGAACCAAACCTTCTAGTTTCACACCTAGGTCCAAGTTCGGTGAGCCGGACGCATCGCGCTGGATGGATTCGTTTACATTCACAAATACAGACCCTCTACAACTCACGCCCCTGAAAACAGAAACAAATAACTGTTCCCGCCTTTCCATTATAAAAGCAGCATCCAATGAGGAATCTCCAACACCCAGCCGACCAATCGTGTAGCGACATCATGCAGCGACGGACTTTTGTATTTGTAGTGCTGGCCTCTAAAAGGTCGAAGGACGTCTGTGCTGTCGAGTGTCAAGAAACAAAACAAGACTTTTTACGTGTACATTAAAGTTAGTAAAAACTGTGACCTCTCGCTCTTTGAGCTCTCCAACAGCAGAGTCTACAGAGAGACATGTTGTCCTCGTCCTAAATGGTCCTGAATCGATACCAGAGGACTTCCTGGTGCTGTATGTGTGTTTAGTCAGCAACGGTGTTCCCTGCAAACTCCACGCTTTTCAGAAAGTAAAAAATCCCCCCTGTGGACACGAACCTTTAGTTGTGAGGAAAGTTCCTGGTGGAAACAGAGGCATCATTCCTCCTCTGTCTTTCCTCTCGTCGCCTCGATACTGTCTGCTGAGACTACGTGAATAAAGTGATGACATGAGGACAGTAGTCTGAAAGCAGCCATGCGGTTACACAGTGGACATTTTATTGTTCATTTTATGCATTTTGGCCGTGTCGTGATCTGAACCTGGTTGGTCCTGTGTTGAAGGTAATTATCTGTTGTCAGCTAGGATTAATGTCTGGAGGACCTCGCCTATAAAGTCTGTAAGGAACCAGACTAATGACCGGGGCGGTATCTGCTCGCTGGAGGAAATTAATTTGTTGTGCAGGTTATTTATATATATATATATACATATATATATATATATATATATATATATATATATATATAGTAATGAAGTAGTAGAGCCCTGTTGTGGCTTTTGTTTGTGTCTGAATCAGAGGACAAACAGAGAGAGTGTGGAGTTTCTGCTCCGCCATCTTCAGCTTATTCATGTGAGAGTCTGTGAGAGCGAGGAGAGAAACTCTCACTGGCTGTTTGTCCAACCTGTATCTCATCAGCGCTCTCAGCTCGGCCACCTCGGCCCTTCAAAGTCAACTTCATTTTAGCATACAAATAGCTCGCTGCTATTTCCACTTTCTGTGTGCGTGTGCGTCTCTCTTAGTGTGGTTTATGTGTGGGTTGGTGCTTCAACCAGTTCTCATATGAGCGCTGCCTGATGACTCAGCTCGCTATTTCTACTAAATCCAAACTCGTAGACACACTGAAGCACACACACACACACACACACACACACACACACACACACACACACACACACCAGCGAGGGAAACCATTACTTTTAATAAGATGTGGGTGAGATATGCAAGATGAGAGAGGAAGAGCAAGAAGTGGCGTTGCAGAGTCCTGTATAAGACACAGTGAGTTGAAACGATAAGAAGAGTGGGCTTCAAGGGCACCGGGGGAGGAGGTAGGACAGTCCCTGTTTAATGCAGACTGCGATATTCACTCACTCATACAGTCTCTGAAACGCTCTGCAGCTGAAGGCAAACTGAGCTGCAGGATATGACAGAGGTCAACATCTGCTTCATCGTCTGGATGGCAGACGGCCGGCGATGAGGCAGGAGATTAAAGATAAAAGAAGGCCAATTAATAATTAACACTAATAGCTAATTTACTAGCTAAACTATACAATATGACCTACAATAATTTGTTGATTTTGAAGTGTAAAGTCTCAGTGAACCAGGTCTGAATAATAGACTGGATATAAGAAGTAGACGCAGTCACTGTGACGTCACTCATTGCTTTGTGGACTGTTGTTTTGAAGCAAATTCAGCTGTCTGGCCGTCGCCGTCTTGGTTTCTGGTCATCGCCATCTTGGTTTCTGGCCGTCGCCATCTTGGTTTCTGGCCGTCGCCGTCTTGGTTTCTGGTCATCGCCATCTTGGTTTTTGACCGTCGCCATCTTGGTTTCTGGCCGTCGCCGTCTTGGTTTCTGGCCGTCGCTGTCTTGGTTTCTGGTCAACGCCATCTTGGTTTTTGACCGTCGCCATCTTGGTTTCTGGCCGTCGCTGTCTTGGTTTCTGGTCATCGCCATCTTGGTTTTTGACCGTCGCCATCTTGGTTTCTGGCCGTCGCCGTCTTGGTTTCTGGCCGTCGCCATCTTGGTTTCTGGCCGTCGCCATCTTGGTTTTTGTTTGTAGCTATCTTGTTTTTCTTGTCACTGAAAAGATGTAATAAATAATTCCTGACCAAAGTCCTGAGAAGTGTATGATTCATCTTTTTCTCATGGTCTAGTGTTAAAAAACAGTTGAAAAATTGCAATATCAAATGGAAATACGTAAAAATGGCAATACATTGAATCAGCACTAGGTGTGGTGATCGTATTAAACCAGGTGATGGTGTATCGTCGCAGCATTAATATCTGACCAGTGGACCCAGCGGCGTGTTATGGAGCATTTGTTCCTGTCTGTGGAACCTAAAGCTGCTGATCTGCAGGAACACAGCAGAGGCAACACATGTGAATTATTGACCAACTGGTGTCTGTCGAAGGGTCTCGTCCACAGCCAACAGATCTTCCTCTGAGAGGTTTGTCATGACTTCAGAGAATGGCTTAAATCCCCTGTAGAAAGTGGTGGGGCTCACGGCTACACAGCTCCTAAACCTGGTCCCAGTCTGCTCTGTCTGCAGCTGCACCAGCTTAAAGACTTGTTGATTCAGAGCCTGCAAACATGAAAAACTGGAGTATCGCAGCCACCATATTTGCATGAATAAATATTACACCGCAAGATTAACAATTTATCACAAATTCTAACACAATTTCTTGGGAAAGCTGCTATAATTCATTCATTTTGTGTCGCAGTATTGCCAGAAATAATCCCCTAACTCCTTGTTCCTTTCTTTTGTGACTGTCCCTGTCCACCTCTCTGGGTTTTCACTGTTCAAACGTCGTGAAAAACACCCATCTGCCGTCCCAGTCTTTGTCTGAACACACTCCCCGTTATTGTGCTGCTGACTGAATGAGCCATTTCCCCTCATCTCCTCTGCAGTGTGTGTGGTCGTCCCATTCACATGCCGATAACAGCTGAATATGCTCAGGTGGTTTTATAGCTGACAGCGGCTCGTCTGCAGCCACCGGCTGCTGTTCGCCGTCTCACACGTGAACACCTTCATTCATATAAACAGTGAATAATGGCGGCGTCTACGCTACGATAATTGGCCTCACAGCAACGCAGAAGGTCAAATCTGAAAAGAGACGAAATGTCTTAAATCAAAGCAAATCGTGTTTGTGGAGCAGTTTCTGTATTTCATTCCTAAACATAAAGCCTTATCTTAAGACAACAGCACAAGAATTTACTGAATCTAAGCACATTTTCCTACAAACTGAGAAAAAAAAGTCTTCAATCTTTTTTTGTTTTTAGGCAAATGTACTTGTGTTCGGAGATAGAGATACGATATTATCACGATGCTGAAGTCATGATTATATGATCTCATTGTCATTTTAATAGGGCTGTAATCCTTTAAAATATTTAATCACAATTAATTGTATGATTGTCCGTAATTAATCACCTTAATCGCACATTTTTTATCTGTTCCATGAACCTTAAAGGCGGATTTGTCAATTATTTTATACTCGTGTGTTGTGTTTTGCACAAGGAAATGCATCTAGATAGAAACACTGCCGCTGTTTTTTGTTAGACGAGTCACATTCATACATTTTTTCTAGCTGCTCCATCGTTACACTATATGTCCAATAATACATACCATATATACATACGTTTACATAAAGCAACATATTTAACTATTAAATACTTGACAAATTTCCTTTTTTGCGATTAGTTGTGATTAACTTTTTTTATACTTTTATTGCAATTTTCTTATGAATTGTTGATCTAAAATCTGTGCAATATTTGCAATAGTGTATTTGCAAAAGCATGTTTATATACACCCAGTGGTACATTCAAACAGTAGAGTAAGATAAAATCAAAGAGTAACTGGAACTATATTAATTGATTGACAGCTAATAATAAAACACTGATAATTGACGGCCACGTGTTGATTCAATATTGCCAAGCAAAACGTTGCGATACCTCCACCCCTAATAGCTTGACTGGTTTTAAGATATCAGCGGGTTCGAGATATTTTTCTTGGCAAGTCACATTTTCCTGTTCAACTGCCAGGTAATTTTGCTTATTTTAAGTGGTATTTGCTCCATGTTATAGCTTGTTTCTTTCTGAGACATGATTTATGGACAGGCCATAACTTATCTGCTTTGGTATAAAAGGTCCAGCTGGTGACGGCGTCGTCAATGGCCTGTGTTGTTTAAGCGTGAAGGTAAAATGCTGACTCTTTCGCCTCAGCAGCAGAAACACATGTTGCTTTGGATGCCGGTGCAGCTGTTGCAGTCAGAAAACTCAATCACGTTTAAGTGCTTTTAATGTTTCCTCTGTTATTGATCCGTATTGGCGAGTCTCTGCCCTGAGAGGAGAATAACATTTACATCTTTAACTTGAGTGCTTTTTTTTGTTTCACTGCTAAACCTTCTGAACAGCGGCTGATTTGTAGCCTTGTCGTGACAGCTCAGACGAACGCTGCAGCTCGCGTGGCGTCCTGTGTGCATTTGTCCTGTATTTGTGGTAATTATACTTGACCTCAGCCAATTGGCACCTGTGGCTAACAGCACCGCTCTGTCCTCCACCCCTCCCCGATCTCTCCATCTCTCTCTGTTAGTGCACTGATTTATTCTGGCTGCAGCAGCGTGCTAGCTTAGCTGCAGTGTTGCATCCATCAGAGCTTTTGTTTGCTTTCACCGAGGGAAGAAAGGTGGTCCACACTGCCGAGTAGAGGATGAAACGACTGATCTGTGGCAAGCTGTTTTAACATCTAATAGCTTGACTATCCAGACTGGACAGTAAGATATTTACAGATCCTTATTCAAAATATCTATAATGTCATAGTGACTAGTTAGAGTTCGTGTTGTAGATATCTATAATATTGTGACTAGTTAGAGGTCTTACTCCAGATATCTATAATGTAACATCTATAACTACAGAAATCTGCAATGTCATTTCATCTTAAAACTCTAATTGCAGATGTCTGTAATCACATTTAGACTACCCATACCTCCAGTTAGAGACGTCTACAACCTCATTCTGACTAGTCAACATTTACTTTTAGATATCTGTAAATGATAATGTACAAATCTGAAACTGGAATTAAGACTAGTCATAATTCTGTCACCGGTCTGTGATGATAAGCCACATACACATGAATAAGAAAAGTAGTTTGTACCGTGCTAATCCAGATTACAGATATCCAGAATTAGAGTTGTGACTGCTCATAATGATGTTCCAGATGTGTCTACTGCATCTCTTGTCTGGCTGTTAGATGTTAAAGCAGTTTTCCATAACTGGTGTAACTCAGAGTAGTAGCATAGTGCTGCTAACGCCTCAGTGTAGTACTTTGGAAATATTTGATAAACCTGAAGGTGTCAGACAAGGTTTCAAGAGAAGCTGTTTGAGAAATTTTTTGGACTGCTTTTGGTGTTAGTGATGAGGTGAAAAGTGGAAGAAAAGGATGAAATATGGAAATAACTAGTAGGAGGAGGCGACAGAGGAAAGGCTGAATAAATGTGGAGGATAATGTCTAGGAGGATGAAACGGAACAAATCAGGCTTTCTGTAGCTGCAGCCAAACCAGCGCTCACACATGTGCTTACATAAACATTACGTTTTATTACAAGAGGTCCGATTGTCCTGCTGCTGATAGTTACCGTCCCGCCTGACGGGCTTCGGTTCAGCCGGCCGACTGTGTGGCTGTTCAGTATATAACGTGACCTGGCAGCTCAGCCCGCCTGCAGCAGGAGTTTAAAACAACATCAGGAAACCACTAAGTGGGCATGGAGGAAAACCACTGACCATTAGCATCTGTGCTGCCCTCAGACGCCTGTTAAAACCACTTTAAGTGACATGCTGCATGCAGCGTTGCTTCCACATCGGCCTCTATAGGCGTCCTCCCTGTGTGTCTCTGTGAGGGGAGCTTACAGCCACGTCCCCAGCAAACCCGATTCACTGTGGTCTGAGGCTGCCAGCCCGTCGCTGCAGCTAAGCCTGTATGACCAATCAGACGAACACTTCACCAGCCAAGAGCTGGGAGGGAAACAGGGAGATGTATTTATTACTGCTCCACACTGCTGTTACTTTTATTACAGGCTTTGTTCTGGCTGCAGCTCACTCTAATCATTTTCTTCTCCGTCGTCTTCTCTCTCTTCATTTCTGTCTCACCCACCTCTTTGGTTCAGTCTTGATGTGGACCTGCAGGGCTTCGCTTCCAGCTCGTCAACGTTCAAAGTCAAACTCTGCTTCCTTTTACAATAATACAATACAATTATAAACGCTTTAAATCAACGTTGTTGTTGTGCTGTACACATTTAAAAATACAGTTAAAACACATAAAAGAATAAAGACAGAATAAAACAAATATAACAGTAAAAGACAATTAAAAAGCAGCCTTTCAAACGGAGTTAAATCCAAAGAGAAGAAATGTGTTTGAAGATCAGATGTAGAAACAGGAAGTGAGTCGGCCTGATGTGGAAGGACAACTGATTCCAGCTTTGGGGCGGCAGCAGAGAAGGATCACCTCAACTTCCTCTTTGACCTCGGAGCGGCTGAAAGCAGCCGATCTGCCGACCTGAAGGTCCGAGAGGGGGCGCAGATACTGGGGACGAGGCCATGCTCACGTTTAAACACTAATAAAAGAACTTTTAACATCTGTGAACCGGCAGCCAGTGAAGTGCTGTTTTGGAGCCTGTTAAAAGTGGAGCTGCAGCGTTTTGCAGCAGCTGTGGCGTTTTGCAGCAGCTGCAGCGTTTTGCAGCAGCTGCAGCGTTTTGCAGCAGCTGCAGCCGAGCGAGTGACGCCTGGCTCGTCACAAAATAAAGCACTGCAGTAATCTAAAGGAGTAGTTATAAAAGCCTGGATTAAAACCTCAAATGATCCGAGACAGAAATGATTTAACTTTGGCCGGTTGTCTGAGGTGGAAGAAGCTGGACTTGACCACTGATCTGACCTGTGCATCCAGCTTCAGATCAGTGTCTAGCCTTACACCCAGGTTAGCTGCTGTCTGGGTCAGGTGTTGGCTCAGAGGACCCAGATCAACATTTGGAAGTATCACCTGGACCAAACTACATGACCTCAGTTTTGTTATCATTCAGGTGTAAAAAGTTCATCAACATCCAGGCCTTAAATCCCCACAATGCACTCTAAAAGACAATTAATGGATGGAACATTCCCCTGTTTTAGCAGCATGTAAATCTGGCTATCGTCTGCATAAAAATGAAAACCAATGCCATGTTTTCAGAGTATGGATCCTGAGGGAACCAAGTACAAGGAGAACAGCAGTGGACCAAGATTAGAGCCCTGAGGCACTCCACAGGTGAGCGGAGCTGCAGAAGACTCAGGCGACAGATAAAAACAAGCAAAAACAAACAAACTGGCAGCCAGTCTGGACACTCTGGATCCAGAAACACTCCTGGATGTGCAAATCCTAGAGGCAGTAGGTGATATGAGGGGGGTGGCATCCCCCTTTTTGGACGTTTTGAAGTGGGGTTGTATGAGGTATTTATCCATAATAATAGGTGCATTACTTACAGCAGGGGGTCAAACTCATTTTCATCTCGTCCACATCAGCATCATGGTTCCCCTCAAAGGGCCAGTTGTAATTGTAAGACTATATAAATCTACTCTTGATCTTGATATTACAAAATTGCCTCTACAATTGATTATTATTAGTTTTAGTAATTTATTTAATAACTAGTTCTGAAAGCAGAAGTCTAGGAAAAATAATTGCAAGCAGAAATATTATTAAAAATGACTTCAGTAACAAACACATGGTTGTTCATCAATATATTTGCAGCACGTAGACACAAAAATACTGTATGTGGGCACACACTCACATTTCTATGTGTTATTATAACAAATCATCAATAATAATAATCAATACTCATCCATCAAAGATCAAAATAACTCTCTAGTGAATAATAAAGGTCTTTTTTTTACCATCACACCAATATTATCAAACCCAGTTTATTCCATTAGCTTAGTTTAACATTGTGGTGGGAGTTGAGAGGGGCAGAACTCTAGTCCAACAGATCAATGAGCTCTGATCTAATGTTCAGTCTGTGGCGTATAAACTGTTATATATAAACTTTGTGGTGGGAGTTGAGAGGGGCAGAACTCTAGTCCAACAGATCAATGAGCTCTGATCTAACGTTCAGTCTGTGGTGTATAAACTGTTAGTGATCAGCAGCTGATCAGCTGAGATCATGTGGTAGATGACAGTGGTGTGACAGTGTTTTACTGCCTCGTAGTAAAGAAGACATACCGGCTGGTCTCCATCAACCACTAACATGGATCCTCTTTCTGTCCTTCCCTCTGCTCCAACTTTTCTTTTCTGGGAAATTTTGGTTGTGTTCATATTATTTTACGACCCCATCACTCAGCTAGAGAAGGACACCAGTGATACTGAGATGCTTCAGTGTGCATTTAACAAAATGGAGATGCATTGTGGGACATGTAGTTTAAGGACACCGTACTTCTGTAAAGTGGAACAGGATTGTATGATAATAAGCATAATATATTCTTTACAAGCCCGTTTAGTTCTCTTATCTCGTGTAATCATCTCTGTCCACGTTTGTATCGTCTATCTCAGTTTCTTGTATCTGTTCCCGTCTCCCCGTCTGTTCCTTTGCTTTTGAATGGATTTATATTGTCCTCCCTCTGCGTCTGTCGTAATAATAATAATGCTAGTACATATTATTTGTGAAGTAGTGTTGTGGAGAGCATCTTGTAGCCTGTCTGTGCCTCCCCATTGTTCCTCTGTGATGATGCAGCTCCTTTTTATCCACCGGGGGATAAAATCGTACTCGGAGGACAGCAGGCATTTTTGGCAGTCGGCCACCTCACTTTTGTTTTCCTGATTTTTTTTGGACCCGGCACCATCGGTCTTCAGGCTGGCTCCAACTGGGCCAATTGGATGTATTAGCGCTGAGTGCTAGCAGGAGTTCTCTTTGTTTCCGATTCATCATAAGTAGACTCCCTAAATGGCCAGCTCAGCCCAGCACAGCGGGGGAAACAGCCCCAGGGACGAGCTCCCTCCCGAGGGGAGACGAAGAGGGCTGAGAGCCTGTCAGCGGCGGCCTCCGGAGACCAACAAAACACAGCGGCGCTCGCTTCCTGTGGCGAGATGGAGAGAGGCCGGCGTATGCACACATATGTTGAACTGAGTCAGACCCTCCAGACAGCTTTTTGCTAATGTATTCCCAGAGTGTCAGCGCTACAGCTAATAATGGCTTATTCCTCTCCATAATTTATCAGTTCTGGTGATCATATTTGCAATTATACACTGACGGCCTGCCATTAAAGGCGAGGTGAACTATTGTTTTTATGTCTAGTTGTTAAAGGGTCTGTAATAAAAGGAGACACTGGTTTTTACAACGTTCACAAACGATTTAAAATGCCAATTACACCCCACAGAGAGAGGCGCGCAGATTTACTTTGCGATGCCACTCCAGCAGACGTATTGTTATGTAGGCTGCTGGGTTTTGCTGCTTGGTCTGTTTAAAATTTAACAGGCCGTGTGTTCGTGACTTCTCTGTTTTGATAAAGTGTGCCACCGGGCGTGCACGCTGCTGAATTAAATATCAGCCCGCCCCCTGCAGACTTGTCAAAGCGATGCCTTCACACATAATGGCACACCCACCGTGCACAGACCCCCCACCGTGCACAGACGCACCGGTACGGTGGTCTTCAGTCACATTGCTGCATGTCCGAGCTGACGGCCCTCTGCGCTGCCTGCCTCGGAGATGAGCGTCTGTATTCCCATCACACGGCCCTCCCTCTCCGCCCACGCTGCCTCTAATTGACTTCTACAGCGGTCCTGTTTTAAAAAACGGTGAGCCGTCAGGACGGAGAGGCGCTGAGAGCTCTTGGCTGGTGTTTGATGCAGCTGCAGAAGGTCAGAGTAGGAGCTAAACGCCTCGCTACGCCCCTCCTCTTCCTCTCCAACAGTAAATCCTCGTTTATTAAATGGCCTCTGGTGAAGGAAGTTATTGGAGAAAACACTGAGACTGCAAACCTGAGCTGTGACCCAGCCTCTCATATCATATCAATAGAATACAGTATGGATATGTAATAATATGGAGCTTCTGCCGTCAGTATGAAAGAAATCAACATACTGGGCAGTTTTGTAATAACAGAAAATGATGTCAGGGTTTCTACGCAGTATGGAAACATTTGATTTTAATCATTTCCACGTCTGATAAGTATGAAAAAATATTTGTTCACAGACTACAAACATACATTGATTTTATAATATAAATATATTATAAATATATTTAATATATATATATATATAATACATTTTGCTTTTTTCATTTCTGCTGTTAGCTTTGACTCTTAGCATCTTATATACATGAATTCAACAGTAATATGAAGTTATTTTGTAAATTTTACTAAGGACACTCAATAAATAGAAAAGGTGACTTTTTACTCTGGTATTTATTCTGAGTCGCGGTGAGAAAAATATCTTATAAATGATTTGTAAATAAATATTTTTTTAAATATGGTATAAAGTAATATGTATATGAAGTAATTCCATTCAAAATGTCCTATTATAATTGAATTAGCTCATTTATCTCAATATGGAGAAGACAGTTGTGTTTGGGCCCATGAAATGCTTCATACATTAAATTAAATCACATTATTTAGTCCTTTTTATGTCAAGATGTGTAATAACACTGTGTATGTTTATCAAGCTTTGCACTGCAAATTTTAACAAAAATCCAACATTTCATTGCTGCTGTTGTTGCAGAAACACCCATATTTGAAATCTGACATGTTCATGGTATTTGTCTGGGCAGCTGTGGCTCAGAGGGTGGAGCAGGTCATCCACCAATCAATTGGAAGGTCGGTGGTTCGATCCCCGGCTGTCGATGTCAATGTGTCCTTGAGCCAGACACAGGCTGAGCCGTCGGTGTGTGAGTGAGTATTTAGATTAGATCCTGATGGGCTCCTTGTACGGCAGCCTCTGATATCAGTGTGCGAATGCGTGAATGCTGACATGTTGTGGGAAGAGCTTTGAGTGGTCTGAGGACGAAAAACTATAAATGCAAATCCATTTACCATCCATACGTATAAATTAATTCTACTTACACTTAATATTTTAATCAGCAATTGCTGATTTGAAATATGGGCAAAAGACCAGATATGTCTGAACCAGGAGACAGATACGCTGGATATGATATCAGGCCAACTGTTAGCATGCCTTGTGTTTCAGGTGTCTGTGTGCATTAACCTCCATCCTCACCTGCACTGCAGTCACTTCCTCAGCAGCTCCGCTCCAGCTTTTCCATTTTCTCTCAGTCCAACTCCTCGTTTTCATATTCCAATCAGCATTTTTCTCTAAATTACTGCAAACAGGGTGAATCCAGCACTAAGTGAGTCTCTCCCTGAGGTCAGGAGTCTCCCAGGCTGCCTCTCGGCACTCTTTACCCACAGCTAATTAGGCCTCAAATTCCTCCCACCTCTCCCTTTCATACAGCATTATTCATCCCATCCTTGAAATATGCTCACATTAATGGTTCTGCTTAGCTGGATGCTGTGTGTGTGTGTGTGTGTGTGTGTGTGTGTGTGTGTGTGTGTGGTAATCAGAAGATGAGGATCCTTCAGCCATGATGGCCACGTTAACTGGACCCGCTGCTCCCTCAGATGAACTGATAGATCCACTGCAGGGTGAATTAGAGGCCGGCCTCATTATGAGTATTGTTTCATCTGTAGTGGAGTTTGCTGTTTTATTAAAATGACACAGAAGAAGTCAGCGGTGAAAGCGTCTTCTTCCAGACAACATGGCCTCTCCCTCTCCTTCACCGCCTCGTGGGTCACCTCCCATGTGCTGGCTAAGCAGTGATGTCTTTATTGGATCTAAGCCGACCACGGGTTCTCCGCCGCCGAGCTCCAGACCTGGCACAGAGAGCCGGATCTGCTCCCAGAGTTTCCTCAACCTCCAGGTTAAAAAACTACGGGGCTCCTCAAACACACCTGGAACGTCCAGGAGCCAGGAGAGAAAATACACAACAACAAGAATCTCAGAGGAGGAGGAGGAGGAGGAGGACGAGGAGGAGGAGGGGGACCGAGGAGGAGGAGGAGGAGGAGGAAGAGGAGGAGGAGGAGGAGGAGGAGGAGGAGGAGGAGGAGAGGGGAGGAGAGGATAGCTGAGTGTTGAGTCGTTGTTCCTGAGGCTTCCAGCTGCGGAGGCTTAGCCTGGTCATTAACAGCTTCAGATTTAATTATGTGTCATTAAGCCTGTGTTTTACTGGAGGAGTGTGTTTGGGTGATGTAGCTTCGATGGTGGTGTGTTTGTGACACTGAGGGAGGAACCATGCGTGGAAACGTCTGACTCACTTATTTATAATACAGCCGCCCCCGTTAGTCCACTCATCAGTTGTTTTAGTCTCAATCAACATTTCTTATCTTCGTTAGTCATTTAGTTCACGTTTCATGCCTTTTTCATGCTGAACGACTTATTTCCAGTAACTCATGAGATCTCTGTAGGGTTGTCACAGCGAAGGAATTTCCTGAGGGATGACTGATATACAATATCCACAGAGGTAAACATATTGGCAAGAAGTCGAGTAGTCTCTCGAGGTGGAGGGACGGTTGAAGCCAGTCCCCCAGGAAGAGCTCCGGTTGTTGGTCCAACATGGTCCTGGTGTCCAAACGGTGGTTCGACAGCTAATTTATCCAGTTGTCGTCATACATCCATGGGTGAAGAATGTAGGGAGAGGCCGGACTCGCTGGTCTACGTGTCTTAATTTCTCCCTGGTTGACGCTGGGTAAAAACAGTGACGAGTGCAGCATTGAACATGTTGAACAGTTTTCATCATACATACCTACTGGGTGTAAAGTTGCTCCTTAAATGTATTTGCTGATGACTAGTTAAGTTTTCTGCTCCCCGTCAAGAGAAAAATCGACGTTGAGCTGCTCAAAGACGAGCCGATGCCTCGCAGACTCATCCCAGTACAGGGATGTGACCACATAGAGAGTCCTGTAGAGATGTGACCACTTAGAGAGTCCTGTAGAGATGTGACCACATAGTGAGTCCTGTAGAGATGTGACCACATAGTGAGTCCTGTAGAGATGTGACCACTTAGAGAGTCCGGTAGAGATGTGACCACTTAGAGAGTCCTGTAGAGATGTGACCACATAGAGAGCCTGTAGAGATGTGACCACATAGAGAGTCCTGTAGAGATGTGACCACATAGAGAGTCCTGTAGAGATGTGACCACATAGGAGTCCTGTAGAATGTGACCACTAGAGAGTCCTGTAGAGATGTGACCACATAGAGAGTCCTGTAGAGATGTGACCACTTACGGAGTCCAGTAGAGATGTGACCACTTAGAGAGTCCTGTAGAGATGTGACCACATAGTGAGTCCTGTAGAGATGTGACCACTTAGTGAGTCCTGTAGAGATGTGACCACTTAGTGAGTCCTGTAGAGATGTGACCACCTGGTGAGTCCTGTAGAGATGTGACCACTGAGAGAGTCCTGTAGAGATGTGACCACATAGTGAGTCCTGTAGAGATGTGACCACTTAGAGAGTCCGGTAGAGATGTGACCACTTAGAGAGTCCTGTAGAGATGTGACCACATAGTGAGTCCTGTGTAGAGATGTGACCACTTAGTGAGTCCTGTAGAGATGTGACCACTTAGTGAGTCCTGTAGAGATGTGACCACTTAGTGAGTCCTGTAGAGATGTGACCACTGAGAGAGTCCTGTAGAGATGTGACCACATAGTGAGTTCCTGTAGAAAAGATGTGACCACTTAGAGAGTCCGGTAGAGATGTGACCACTTAGAGAGTGCCTGTAGAGATGTGACCACTGAGAGAGTCCTGTAGAGATGTGACCACATAGTGAGTCCTGTAGAGATGTGACCACTTAGAGAGTCCTGTAGAGATGTGACCACATAGAGAGTCCTGTAGAGATGTGACCACATAGAGAGTCCTGTAGAGATGTGACCACATAGGGGCGAGAGTCCTGTAGAGATCTGACCACATAGAGAGTCCTGTAGAGATGTGACCACTTACGGAGTCCAGTAGAGATGTGACCACTTAGAGAGTCCTGTAGAGATGTGACCACATAGTGAGTCCTGTAGAGAGAGATGTGACCACTTAGTGAGTCCTGTAGAGATGTGACCACTTAGTGAGTCCTGTAGAGATGTGACCACTTAGTGAGTCCTGTAGAGATGAGACCACTGAGAGAGTCCTGTAGAGAGATGTGACCACTTAGTGAGTCCGGTAGAGGAGAGAGGACCACTTAGTGACCACTAGTGAGTCCTGTAGAGATGTGACCACTTAGAGAGTCCGGTAGAGATGTGACCACTTAGAGAGTCCTGTAGAGATGTGACCACATAGAGAGTCCTGTAGAGATGTGACCACATAGAGAGTCCTGTAGAGATGTGACCACTTACGGAGTCCAGTAGAGATGTGACCACATAGTGAGTCCTGTAGAGATGTGACCACATAGTGAGTCCTGTAGAGATGTGACCACTTAGTGAGTCCTGTAGAGATGTGACCACTGAGAGAGTCCTGTAGAGATGTGACCACATAGTGAGTCCTGTAGAGATGTGACCACATAGAGAGTCCTGTAGAGATGTGACCACTAGGAGTCCGTAGAAGTGACCATAGTGAGTCCGGTAGAGATGTGACCACTTAGTGAGTCCGGTAGAGATGTGACCACTTAGTGAGTCCGGTAGAGATGTGACCACTTAGTGAGTCCGGTAGAGATGTGACCACTTAGTGAGTCCTGTAGAGATGTGACCACTTAGAGAGTCCAGTAATGTGAACTGAACTTGATTAGGTATCTCTCTGTTTTCGGTTGTGATGGTGTTTCATCATCCAGAGAACACAGACAGGAAATAGACTTTAATCCATCTGGTAGATTTACTGTTTGTTAATGTTTACTGACTTTACTGACACCAGTCTTCCTCCTCTTCCTCCTCCCTCTCCTTCCTCCTCCCTCTCCTTCCTCCTCTTCCTCCTTCCTCCTCTTTTTCTTCCTCCTGCTCCTGCCTCCTCCTCCTCCTCCTCCTCCTCCCTCTCCTTCATCCTATTCTTCCTCCTCCTCCCTCTCCTTCATCCTCTCCTCCTCGTCCTTGCTCCTCCTCCCTCTCCTTCATCCTCTCATCCTCCTCCTCCTCCCTCTCCTTCATCCTATTCTTCCTCCTCCTCCCTCTCCTTCATCTTCTCCTCCTCGTCCTGCTCCTCCTCCCTCCTCTCCCTCTCCTTCATCCTATTCTTCCTCCTCCTCCCTCTCCTTCATCTTCTCCTCCTCCTCCTCCTCCTCCTCCTCCCTCTCCTTCATCCTCCTCCTCCTCCTCCTCCTCCCTCTCCTTCATCCTCTTCTTCCTCCTCCTCCTCCTCCCTCTCCTTCATCCTCTCCTCCTCGTCCTGCTCCTCCTCCCTCTCCTTCATCCTCTCCTCCTCCTCCTGCTCCTCCTCCTCTCCTTCATCCTCTCCTCCTCCTCCTGCTCCTCCTTCCTCTCCTTCATCCTCCTCCTTCATCCTCCTCCTCCTCCTCCCCCTCCTCCTGCAGGCTGTGCTTGGAGGCGAGGGACCCGTACTGTGGGTGGGACTTCAGGCAGCGTCGGTGCACCACGCTGGAGGAGAGCTCCAACATGAGTCAGTGGAAGCAGAACATCAGCGTCTGTCCGGTAAGAGAGCCAACGCCACCGCATCACTTCCTGTTAGACTGGCGAGGACTCCGTCACAGCGGTCCTCAGAGACCCTGATGATGAGTCACAGCGGTCCTCAGAGACCCTGATGATGAGTCACAGCGGTCGCTGTCAACCATGACTGCTGACCTGTGTGTTTTGGAGTCGTAGAGGAAGGAAGCTGAACTGGATGGATTAGACTGCTCTCAGTGTGTCGGTGGGATGTTTGCTGACCTCTTCGTGATGATCTCATGTTTGTTTCCCAGCTGCGGAACCAAACCACCAATGGCGGCTTCGGACCGTGGGCGCCGTGGCAACCCTGCAACAATGATGACGGTGTTGATGGCGTGAGCTCCTGTTTGTGTCGCTCCAGGTCATGTGACAGCCCCGCCCCTCGATGTGGAGGGAAGAACTGTGAGGGCCCCACCATCGAGGTGTCCAACTGCTCGAGGTGGGGAATAACAACCATCACACATAATAATCAAATTTATTTTATTTTTAGACATATTCAATAAAGGTTTAAACTCGGATCACTCGTCCAATCACAGGCCTGCAGTATTAATAAATAATAATATGATAATATGACTACGAATGTGCTCGTTGTCAGTGTTATCTCAAAGCCTGACTGTCGAACTACCAGTGAAAAACAAGAATCAAGGCAGTTATCTATTTAATATTTTAAGCTGTATTTATGTACTTAATTAAACTAGACGTACATGTACTGTGTTCATTTCATCATAGCATCAAAGAAACACAGTATGTAAATACAAAAGCAATATTTTTGTGTGCATGAAATTAATAAATAAAATTTTAAAAAAAGACAAGAAAAAAAATAGAACAAAATAAAAGCAAGGAGAAACAGACAATAGTAATAATAATAATAATAATAATAATAATAATAAAATCTAAACATGATACATCTGCCTTTTATCATGTAAAACTAACAACAAGGACAAAAACTATTAGAACCGCCAGATTTCAGAGTTCAGACTAGACGTGGGAAAATAAATTGTTTCAGTTTCACCTAAATTCACCAGTATATCACAATTTATTTTATTGAAATAAATGTTTTAATGCCAGAATTGATATTCTGTCTACATTACATGTCCCTTGTAAATTAAAAGGAAAACACCACTAATCTGTGAGGGAAATGTCTTTAGTCTTTGATTTTTGGGCTGCTGGATAAAAACTGTAATCAATAATTCCTGACAATGATCCTGATAGATTTGACTTCAGGACACCTCTGACTACCGACCTGCTGAAAATCAGACATTTTACTGGATTCATTTAGAGATTTTACAAAGTAAAAGTCCTTAGAAGTTCAATCGTGAAACATAGGTGAATTGTCCGAGCCCTAGTTGAGACAAATGTGTGAAGGCGTTGTTATTGCGTTCACTCAGACAGTTCTAGTGTGTTGTAGTTATAATGTATTGTGTCTCAGCACACTGGACTCGGTCCATTTACAGATTATTACAAAGCTGATTGAGCTCATATCATTTTCCAAATGAGAAGTCTAACATCTAATGTCTTGACTGACTTTGAAACGTCCAGCTGGAGGAACAATTTACGCTCTGCCAGAACAAGAGGAAGATCACGAGCGTGAGGAATCTTATTAGGAAACGTCAGCGACGTGGCGGTTCTCCTTGTGACACCTCTCATCGCCGCCTCTGTCTGGGGGGGAACCGGCCAATCAGCCTCACAGAGAGCAGAGCAGACAAAGAGCTCAGGCACCTTCATCCCTCCGGATCGCTCCGCCACATTTAATCCACCGAGTCCAAATTGAATTGTGCTTTTGCAGAAAGTGGCAATTAAATCATGAGAAGTGCTGCCCAGGAACAAAGCACTTAAGCAAATTGAATGGATGTTTCCCAGTCCGAATGGGCTCTGTGTGTGTTTGCATTTCTGTTTCCTGAAGCCCAGAATCACAGTAATGATTAGACCCAGCTAAGAGGAGCTCTCCGTCTCTCTTTCTCTCTGTGACCATCCTGTCATAGAACAACACTAAAAGCACTGGTGCATAATGGTGAAGTAGGGTTGCTAACACATTTCCATGTGTCTGTTGCCATAGAAACGGAGGCTGGACGCCTTGGTCGTCATGGGGACAGTGCAGCACAACCTGCGGTACGGGCTTCGAGCTGCGCCAGCGTTCCTGCAACAATCCCTCGCCACGACACGGCGGCCGAGTGTGTGTGGGGCCCAGCAGGGACGAGAGGTGAGGACGGTCACATGACGGACCAGTACTCTGTCGGCCCGGTGGGCTGACGGTCATCTCAGGTCTCAGAGCGTCCTGGAGACGCCCATTCTGGAGAAAGGCTGTTGATGTTTGAACTCATTGTGGGGAATTTAAGAAAATATTTTTGGGGCAAATTTTTCCTTCAGTGTTTTAAAAACTTGGGCTTTTACAAGATGTTGTGGCCCTTTACATACCACTATTTAATCCATAAAGTTGCGGCGTTTTAAGGCTGCAACTAACACTTTTAAAAAATGTGTAAAATAGAGTGAAGATGACGTCTTTAAATGTGTTTTGTCCAAACCATAAACTTATTCATTTTAATATGATATAAAACAGAGAAGCTCTCCGTCAGCTCCGTTCTCTTTATCCATCCATGGTCAGCTCCATCGGGGCCGTTTGACCACGGAGACGAGAGCGACGGCCGGCCGGACCGCACGTTACCGCCGTACGATGACGTTTCCCGTCCGTGACGGAGTTAGCGTGCAGCTTTAGCCGTGATGTCTAGCTCTGCTTTTCCAAAGTGTTTCCCTCCTTTACTGGATGTGTAGTGTTTACCAGGCTGGATTTAACATGGAGGGTGGAGGTCGGATCCACGCCCACCCTCCACCCTTTAATACTTTCTGAGGTTTGTTCTGGTTGACGGATACCGAACGGATATGACGTCACGTTACTCAGACTACCACAATAAAAGAGCTAACTTCCTCCTACCACCACACAGACTCAGATGAAGCAGATACATCGATTCTGGCAAAAAACAAATATTTCATAGGTGAATTTAAGTGAAACAGAGTCTGAACTCAGCAGAAATCCTGTGTAGTTGTAATATTTTTAGTCCTCATTTTTAGTTTTATATGATAAAAAGTAGATTTAGATCATCATCATCATCATCATTATTATTATTATTATTATTATTATTATTATTATTATGTCAGTTTGGCTGTGTCTTTTTGCTTTTATTTTTTGTTTTATATTTACTTTTTCTTGTCTTATTTTAAAATTGTATTTATTAATTTCATCCGCACATAAAAATATTGTTTTTGGATTTACCTACTGTATGATGATTATGTTGTTACAAAATCTATTTCAAAATCGTAATTAAAGAAAATTGTGCTACATAGGTGAATCTGTTTTTTGTCCCACCCCTGCGGTCCAAAGAAGGCGGGTAAAACCTGAATAACATCAACACATCCAGCAGGTCTTAATCTGAAAATGCTCCACTCAGAGTCAGCTGTTAACGCGACCCGTGTCTGTGTGTGTGTTCTCCACAGGTTCTGTAATGAAGGCGTGTCCTGTCCTCAGCCCATCTTCTGGTCCCCGTGGGGCTCCTGGACCAAGTGCAGCACCGAGTGCGGCGGCGGCGTCCACTCCCGAGTCCGCACCTGTGAGAACGGCAACAGCTGCCCGGGATGTGCCCTGGTAGGCCCCTCCGTCTCTCTGCCTCTGTGTCCACTCGTTTAAGGACACATTCAAGTAGTCTTCTGGCTTTGTAAGAAAATGTAATCCGTCCGTGTTGGAGGCTGAACTTTAATGAAGTACATCATTACAGAGATGAGCAGGGTTACAGTGACAGCAGACATAAATACAGACGGTGAATGGCTCAGCTGGTGTCAGCACACTGACAGCATGTCCACATTTAGCTCGCCATTCTCATAAAAATGTCTTTTAAATGTCAATGAAATATGTGACGTCAAAAACAAAATGTCACATTTCTTCTTTTATGTGAAAAATGCAAAATAATTTTTTGTCAGTTTGATGATTGACAGTCTCTGGGGACAACCTGGAGCTCAGTTTTCAACAGTTGTGCTTTTTATAGAAACGGGACGGGAGACGCCGTAGTTTGACATCTTATCTGGAGTCAGAGACGGGAATAAAATGTCCCCTCAACACCTGGAGACAAATATCTCAAAACTACTGTGGAACTATTAGGGCTGTCAAAGTTAGCACAGTAATGAAGTAATGAAGTCTTACCAAATTCATTTTAACGCCACTGATTTCCATAACACAGTTTTTAGGTTGTAATGGCTCAGTTTTAAAGCTAGAGTCAAGATCCTGGATCCATCAGAACCAACCAGGTCAGACTACTACTAGTACTACTACTACTACTACTACTACTACTACATCCTGGTCTCATCTGAAACTAGAGAACCTGATGGATCCATTAGAACCAACCAGGTCAGACTACTACTACTACTACTACTACTACTACTACTACTACTACTACTACTACTACATCCTGGTCTCATCTGAAACTAGAGAACCTGATGGATCCATCAGAACCAACCAGGTCAGACTAGCTGGTAGTGAAGGAGGTTAAATGTTGATCAGAGGATTAAATACTGGACTAATCTCCCTTAGAAGATTCTTTCCTCCGAGTTTGGATTTGTGATTAAATATTGGTATTGATGACAGCTCTAATAGCTATAAAACTTGTTGTGGATGTTCGTGTTTCCTGAAGGATGAGTCTATTGATCCTAAAGGATCAATAGACTCACCTAACTCACCTAACCTCTTAAGACCCGAGCTCTTTTTTTGATATGCATTTTTGATGTCTCTTTGCTATTTGGGCTTATTGGAACCTGATAAGTATAAAAACTAAGCATCATCTTTTGACATAATGTAGTTTTCAAGAAAAATTATGTCCACATATGCGGACACTCGTTCTGAATTTCCATAAAACACAATAAAATCACCATTGTGTAATAGTGCAAACCTCTATATGTCCACTCTGAACACAGCAGTGTTTTTCCTGACTGCTTTTGCATTTATTAATAACACTTGCAAACATGTTTTTTTTTTTTAATTTTGAAACATCACAGTACAATTTAACAAAATGAAAATGTTTTCCCATTTTGGACAGTCATAGCAACAGTATGGCTCATTTGAAGTGCTGCAAACAGTTGCAGGACTACTAGATGGTAGTGTACGTATCCTCGTACGTGTACACAAGACCCCAGTTAAATAAAATTAAGTATTATATTCATATGACCCAAAATGTGATGTCATCGCATGTGTACGCCAGGTCCTAAGAGGTTAAAATGAATACGACCTTCTGTTGTGTCGATCATGTTCACACACTGACTTGCCGTCAAAAGGTAAACGAGGGTTGTTTGACCTCTCAGACCACCTGACAGGTCTGGATGGTTCATAACCTAGCAGATCAGAAATGGACTTAGTGCTTTGTAAACCAGCACGGGTATTTTGAAATCCACAAAGTAGTGGTTGTTCTCCCGCCAGCTAAGCGATAGCCTCTAGCTAACATCATTCTGACCTGGTGTCCGGAGGCCTTCATTTAGTCTTGTTTTAAATTCTGAATTAAACGTCTCCCTCCGTCTCATTCAGGAGTACAAGGCGTGTAACCTGGAGGCGTGTCCAGAGGTGAAGAGGAACACGCCGTGGACGCCCTGGATGCCCGTCAACGTGACTCAGGGCGGAGCTCGCCAGGAGCAGAGGATGCGCTACATGTGTCGGGCCCACCTGTCCGACCCCCACGAGCTGCAGATCGGACGCAGGAAGGTGGAGACGCGCTTCTGTCCCAACGACGGAACGGCAGCCTGCGAGACGGACAGTAAGTTAACCAGCTGAGGGCTCTGGATGGGGGTTAACACTGCTTCCTCCTTAAAGGGAAAACCCTCCTCAAACTTAAAGCACAATGTTCAGAGTTTGACTGTCTGACCGTCCGCCGCCGGAGGTTAACCAACCCTGTTACATCTGCAATGACAACATCTAACATGGCGGTTCACCAGCTAAACGAGTAGGTAGAGACGGCGGGAGGCGTGTTCATGTGTTTCAGAAGGAAGAAATTCTTTGTAACACAACGCGTCACAGATTCTCTGATACTTTTCACAACAGAATCAAACAGCAGCAGCTCGCTGAGCAGGCTGCACTTCACCATAATCCACTGTAAAAAACCCTGTAAGCTAGGTAGTTGATTTTATCTGCTCTCAATGGACCTTAAAGGGAGATCAGGCCAGTATTTAGTCCTCTTATCAACATGTTAGTGGACAAATATGCTGCTTTATGCAAATATAGGTATATATTATTTGAAATCAATAATATTATCCAGAAACCCAGAAACTGCAGTCCAACAGGTAACAACAGCTGTCAGTGTGTCAGAGTGCTGACTTGACTAGGGCTTGATCCAGACTGACTGGGACTATCAGAAAGTGGGCATGTCTGTAAAGGGGAGACTGGTGGGGACCCAGAGAACCCATTTACATCCACACATCTGGAGGTCAGAGGTCAAGTCTGGAGCCTCATTTAACCTCCTTCACTACCAGCTAGTCTGACCTGGTTGGTTCTGATGGATCCATCAGGTTCTCTAGTTTCAGATGAGACCAGGATGTAGTAGTAGTAGTAGTAGTAGTAGTAGTAGTGCTGACCTGGTTGGTACTGATGGATCCATCAGGTTCTCTAGTTTCAGATGAGACCAGGATGTAGTAGTAGTAGTAGTAGTAGTAGTAGTAGTAGTAGTAGTAGTAGTAGTCTGACCTGGTTGGTTCTGATGGATCCATCAGGTTCTCTAGTTTCAGATGAGACCAGGATGTAGTAGTAGTAGTAGTAGTAGTAGTAGTAGTCTGACCTGGTTGGTACTGATGGATCCATCAGGTTCTCTAGTTTCAGATGAGACCAGGATGTAGTAGTAGTAGTAGTAGTAGTAGTAGTAGTAGTAGTAGTAGTAGTCTGACCTGGTTGGTCCTGATGGATCCATCAGGTTCTCTAGTTTCAGATGAGACCAAGATGTAGTAGTAGTAGTTGTAGTAGTAGTAGTAGTAGTCTGACCTGGTTGGTTCTGATGGATCCATCAGGTTCTCTAGTTTCAGATGAGACCAAGATGTAGTAGTAGTAGTTGTAGTAGTAGTAGTAGTAGTAGTCTGACCTGGTTGGTACCGATGGATCCATCAGGTTCTCTAGTTTCAGATGAGACCAAGATGTAGTAGTAGTAGTTGTAGTAGTAGTAGTAGTAGTAGTCTGACCTGGTTGGTTCTGATGGATCCATCAGGTTCTCTAGTTTCAGATGAGACCAGGATGTAGTAGTAGTAGTAGTAGTAGTAGTAGTAGTAGTCGTCTGACCTGGTTGGTACTGATGGATCCATCAGGTTCTCTAGTTTCAGATGAGACCAGGATGTAGTAGTAGTAGTAGTAGTAGTCTGACCTGGTTGGTACCGATGGATCCATCAGGTTCTCTAGTTTCAGATGAGACCAGGATGTAGTAGTACTAGTAGTAGTAGTAGTAGTAGTAGTAGTAGTCTGACCTGGTTGGTAACGATGGATCCATCAGGTTCTCTAGTTTCAGATGGGACCAGGATGTAGTAGTAGTAGTAGTAGTAGTAGTAGTAGTCTGACCTGGTTGGTACTGATGGATCCATCAGGTTCTCTAGTTTCAGATGGGACCAGGATGTAGTAGTAGTAGTAGTAGTAGTAGTAGTAGTAGTCTGACCTGGTTGGTACCGATGGATCCATCAGATTCTCTAGTTTCAGATGAGACCAGGATGTAGTAGTACTAGTAGTAGTAGTAGTAGTAGTAGTAGTAGTAGTAGTAGTCGTCTGACCTGGTTGGTACTGATGGATCCATCAGGTTCTCTAGTTTCAGATGAGACCAGGATGTAGTAGTAGTAGTAGTAGTAGTAGTAGTAGTCGTCTGACCTGGTTGGTACTGATGGATCCATCAGGTTCTCTAGTTTCAGATGAGACCAGGATGTAGTAGTAGTAGTAGTAGTAGTAGTCTGACCTGGTTGGTACCGATGGATCCATCAGGTTCTCTAGTTTCAGATGAGACCAGGATGTAGTAGTACTAGTAGTAGTAGTAGTAGTAGTAGTAGTCTGACCTGGTTGGTAACGATGGATCCATCAGGTTCTCTAGTTTCAGATGGGACCAGGATGTAGTAGTAGTAGTAGTAGTAGTAGTAGTAGTCTGACCTGGTTGGTACTGATGGATCCATCAGATTCTCTAGTTTCAGATGAGACCAGGATGTAGTAGTACTAGTAGTAGTAGTAGTAGTAGTTGACTCTAGCTTTAAAAACAAGCCTAGTTTCAAGTTTTCTTTCAGCAGATTTCCAGAGCCCCTATTTCATGGTGTCAGTACTAAACAGAGACAGAGTAAAAAATACACAACTACATCCGCTTTTCAAAATAAGGTGTTAACAAAGGGAACTGGATCTACAGAATCCATCTATGGAAATCAGACTGATGGATTATATTCAGCAGGAGTATAAAACATTACATGACCCTGATAAATTAAAAGAAAATCCCACTAATCTGTGAGGGAAACGTCTTTATTCTTTGATTTTTGGACTGTTGGATAAAAACTGTAATCAATAATTCCTGACAATGATCCTGATAGATTTGACTTCAGGACATCTCTGACTACAGACATGCTGAAAATCAAACATTTATTTAGAGATTTTTCAAAGTAAAAGTCCCTAGAAGGGTCCGATTCTACTGTTTACACCCCAGGGTCTAGTGGTAAAAAAAAAAAAAAAGTTAACAGGAATCGCAATACTTAAAAATCACAATCCATATTGAACCGGCACCGTCGTATATTGATAGTACTGAATCTGGTGAGTCGTCCCAGCTCTGGTAAATATGCAGAGACTATTCAGCTGGATAATACTGAGTTCTCTGTGCGTATACATAAAGTCATGACGCAGTACTCACAGTGCTGTAGCAGCTCAGTGAGGCGGCAGCAGGAAGACCAGGACCTGTTGGACCGGTTCAGTCCTCTACTCTGTTAGTGTCGGGTCACGGTCCAGCAGAGACTCTCCTCTGGGTCACAGCTCACTGCTCCCCATCGCTGGTGTTTTCATGTCACCCCCCTCCTGAATCGATTACTGGTCTCCCGTCAGCCTGCTGGGGGGCGGCATCGACTCTGGCACCCTGATGAAACGGCGACAGCAGGGAATGCTGGGATGCATGAGAGGCAAAGAAATACGCCTGCTGGCAAAGTCACAGAGAATCTGCATCCGTCACATCTCTAGAAATCAGCAGCGACTTTAATCTGACCTGGTTTCTTCTCCCTGCAGCGCTCGTGGAGGAGCTCCTGAAGATGCCGGTGGTGAGGGTGGCGGGCGCCGGCTGGTCGTCATGGGAGACCTGGTCCAGCTGCTCGCAGAGCTGTGCCAAAGGTTACCGCACCCGACGGCGAACCTGCGCCGGACCGGAGGGGAAGAGCGCCCCCGTCGCCTGCCGTGGGTCGCCTGTGGACTACCAGGACTGTAACGTCCAGGCGTGTCCCGGTGAGTGAAGACACACCAGAACCACCAGAACCACATGTACATGACTCCTTCAGTCATACTTACTGGCCTCATTATTCATAAAACACAATGTTTATTCAGATTCTTCTGAAAGTCACCATTTGCACAGTAAGCACTAGTTTCATAATTAATTTTCTTCTTAATTACTTTAATGGACCTGCACTATCGTCACCTTAAGTGCTTTTTCCCATTCATCTGTTATGAAGTATGTTCAACACAAGAAGACCTTGTTTACTGTGAACTGTCTTCCTGAGGGCAGACAACATAACACATTTTACATGACAGCTGCTTTTTCAAGAAGACCAATAAAATACGGTCGTCCTTCACACTGCTGGTGTGTTAAAGCTGGAGCGACGTTTCCATAGAAGAGAGCGTCTTTCACATTTAAGCTTAATGATTTCACATAACACTCTAAGAGCCTTCTGGATTTCACCGTGTACCAGAGATGTGGTGGCTGTGGCATCACCTCATCCGCAGGTTGTAGACTTAGCGCAGCATTTTAGCCACCGCCATCTTGGTTCTTTGCTGTCACCATCTTGGTTTTTGGCCGTTGCCACGAACGCGTTAACACAAATTCATTTTAATGCCATTCATTTGTTTATGCAACTTGTGATTTTTAGGTTGGAGCAGCTCAGTTTTAAAGTTAGAGTAGGAGGCTAGGAGGTTAAATAACTAAGATTAAACTTAGACTAAATTTTGGTGAGGAAAAACTGGCATGGCCATTTCCAAAGGGACCCCACCTCTGATCACGTGATTAATTGCGATTAAGTATTTTAATCGATTGACAGCCCAAATGATAATATCACGTAGGCTCAATAATCCAGCGCCTCTTAAATCCTCTTCTGTATGGTTAGAGACTCTCTCTCCACCTCCCTACACAATGAATCTGACTGATAACATCATTATTTATTCTTTTTAATGATGTATTGATATTGAGATAGTACAGTTAGAGTGGATTCTTTTGGTGACAGCCCTAATTTGAAAGATTAAAAAAGGCATGTTATTAAAACTCAAAGTGCGTATCTGTTGCTGTTGGATTTGAGGAGTCTGATCAGTTAAAGAGAACTTCACTCGTCACGGATGACTTCATGTGCTGCTTCTTGACCATCATGTCCTCTTTGTCTACCTTCTTCAGGATGTTATCTGAGAGGGAGGTCGATGGTGATAGTAAAATCCTGCTGCGTGGATCATTAGCTTCATTAGCTAATGGTTACCGGCAGCTGCAGCAGAGCAGGCAGAGTCCTAATGAAGTTATCCATTTCAGACTCCCCCCATCAAACCGTAATCAGCTGACCACAGACTGCTGGACTGACAGCCTGCACGTTTTATTAAACCAGAAGATCCTCTGAAGAGCGCCTTAAATATTCATGATCCAACCATTTATGACTGGTTGGTGCGAAGCCCATCAGATTCCTGCAGTGTATTTAAATGTTGGTTTCCACCTGATTTAACGGTTAGCTCAACAGAGGAGGGCCGCCTTGGTTACTTCCCGCCGAGATGTAGCCAATCAGAAAGCCTTTTGCCATGAGTGTCACGTGTACAGCCGGTCTCACCGGGTTGAAACACCGGTGAGAAGGACAAGGCCAGAGACAAAAAAGGGAATGAGAGTGAAATAGTAATTGATGATGAGATTAGAGAGGAGGATGGAGGCAATATAGATCACTGTGGAGATTGAAATGAAGTGAGAGAGAAAACGCAGGCGGACGGTGAGTTAGCCTGAGTTCAATTATGAGTTTCATTATAACAACTTGTGACCTAGAAACTGTCAGTGAAGTTGTGAAACTCTGTGCTGGCATGATGTCAGATGAACGTCTGTCCCTGCAGACAGAGGAAACATCATTAACATGGCTTCACTTTAAATTGACCACGGAGCTGCTTGTCAATCATGTCAATCTGAAGGCTTAAAGACAGCAGCTTAATAAGAGTTGTTTTAAATCTCGAGTAGCCGCGGTTGCCATGACGGTGAACCAAACTGTTAAATTTCACAGAACGTGTCGTTATGTGCGGGTCTCTCCCGTTTACAACAACTGTGAAGATGTTTTAAAGTCTTTTAGTGTTGGTCAGCCTCTACCTACAGGCGGTTGTGTAGAGCGGGTTGTAGCGAGTCAATTCAACGATTAATGTCGTTTGTCCCCTCGCGGCTGGTCATACAGATCTGGATCGTCAGTAATGTGATGTCTGGTTGTTTAGTTTCTTTCTTTTAAAGCCTTTTCTGCAGCAGCTGCAGCCAAAACTCACCACCTCTGTTTGAAGTGAAGAGAAAAATGTGTTTTCTGGTGTGAATACAGCTGGTTAGCGAGGCAGAGTGGTGAGAGTCAGAGCTAAGTGGTCACATCCTGCTTCCACTGTGTCACACTAATCCACTCAGCTAATAGGAGACTCTGCAGCGCTGTGATGTTACCTGGCAACGCCGCCTCTCTCCGCTAGTTAACCGGACATCCGCCAGTCAACCACCCCATCAATTAGTCAGTCACACTCCTGATTAGATCAGAAACATTAACGTCCCCATGGGAAGGCTGAATCAGTGCAACAGTGAGACGCAGCCAAGACAAAGCAGGACAAGGTCAGGAGAGTAAAAACACAAACAGACATTTACATCACGAGCAGACAGATTGTGTTTATTGTCTGTGTGACCTCCATGATGTTAATGTGCTGCTTTAGTCTCCGTCAGGTCAGCTCCACCAGCTGGCCTCCAACAGGTTGGTCATAGCCCGTTAGCATTAACTGCATCCAGCTGCCAGTATATTCAAGTATTTAATTCTTTTATCAACATGTTAGTGGACTAATATGCTGCTTTATGTAAATGTGTGTATATATTTATTATCGTAAATCAATAACAACACTAATCAATACCAGATATTGTCCAGAAACCCTCCCAGGTTCTGACTTTAGCATCAACAATCTGCTCCAATCAGAACAAACTGCAGCCCAACAGGCAACAACAGCTGTCAGTGTGTCAGAGTGCTGACTTGACTAGGACTTGATCCAGACTGACTGGGACTATCAGAAAGTGGGCATGTCTGTAAAGGGGAGACTGGTGGGGACCCAGAGAACCCATTTACATCCACACATCTGGAGGTCAGAGGTCAATGAACACGGACATGACAGTTTGGAGTTATTTAACCTCCTCCTCTCCATTCCAGCTTTAAAACTGAGCCACTACAAACTAAAATCACCAGTTGTGTTAAAGTGTTAAAGGCATTAGTGTCATTAAAACAAATATGCATCATTATTATTAACTGTGACAGCCTTAATCTATATAAATACATACATAGAAAGTAGCAGAGCGGGTGATTTTTCAGTCACAAGTCCTCATAAGAACAATGAAAGTCTCTAAATACTGACATTAATATGGCATGTTCAGGTCCTTTCAATTAACCAAATATCTAAATCTATAAAGATGAAAAACCTGCCTGCTCCTGTAATTATTATTTTATTATACGGTGATTTAATAGGTAGGTTAGGTTTAATAACACTTAACCTTCTGAGACCCACAGCAGACCTGTTGTAGTCTTCTTTAGGGGGTCGACAGTAGATGTCACATAGAAGTGGAGAACATCATCTGAAAGCTGGAACCTGATTAATCTGATTAATCTGAGATGTGTCGGGTTCTTCTAGTCATAAATCAAACAGAACCCTGGATGAATGAGCTGATATAGCTGAGCTGAAATGTTTTTCCTGGCAGAATAAAACCGTTTAAGAGACCGCTGTTCTGAACATCGTGTGTCTCATCAGGCTGTGATCATGTGTTGGTGTGTGTTGCAGTACGAGGTGCGTGGTCCTGCTGGTCGTCCTGGTCTCAGTGCTCCGTGGGTTGCGGCGGCGGTCACTACCAACGTACACGCTCCTGTAACAGCCCCGCGGCCGCCAACGGAGGCGACATCTGCATCGGACTGCACACCGAGGAGGCCCTGTGCAACACGCACACCTGCGACGGTAAGCTCACACTTTAATTCACGACCCAACTCTGTCGAGCCTCAACCGCCGCTCCGAGTCCTTTCATCACGCCTCCAGGCGCCCACTCGGCCACTCGGCTCCCACGCCGTGTCATTTCTGCGTCGCTAAATGGCTTCTTTCATCCTGCTCTAATGAATACACCGGGTCTGAGAGATATGGAAAAATAAACAGAGTCCCGCTGAGAAAACAACCCGTCCTCCCACCGTGTCGATTCCCGCCGTGCTGCTGGAGCTCTGGGCGCCATGGCAACCGCTCGGGAAGCGTCTCCCAGACCTCTGCTAGTGTTGTTGTTCTGAACATCTGGAGGTCTGACAGCTCGTCTGAAGTTTGAATGCTTGTGTATGTAGAGTTCATGTTACTGCTGGTACTAAAGAGCGAATCAGTTACTCCTGAGATGAACGATTTCCAGTTCTGGTATTTGGATATTAGGTGTGTTTTTTTTTTTTTCTGTATATCAGCTACTTCCCCCGTTACCTTCAATTCCTGAAGAAACCTGTCTGTCGTTCCTCGACGGTGAACGGAGAATCAGAAAACTGGAAAAGTCTGGATGAGCTGAAGTTAATACAACTACAGTAGAAACACTTTAGTAGCAGGTCTACACAACCTCGAGACTGTTGTCGAGGAAGTCTTTTAAATAGTAAAGATGCTGGTGTTTGTGCATGGAGGACACAGCCTGCCTAAATAATAAATAACTTGATTAATATATAAATGTCATTAAATGTCACAGAAATATTTTAAAACTGCAACCATTAATAGATAAAATGTGACGTAAATTGATATTTCTGTTTTAATTTGCTTCTTTTTTTATCTTTGTATTAATTCCCTTATATATTTTCTCTGATGTTTAATTTTACCTTTTATTTATTATTTTTAAGTTTTAAATAGATTTATTTATTGTTGCATTTATTTATGAATTTATGCATTTTATTTTTTAATTTCAGCAAAGTTTCCCCTTTGCATTTCACCCATTACTTATTTCCCCACATTTATTTTTTTATGTCTCTTCTTCTTACATTTCTGCCTCATTTCGGTTCCATCCTCCATATTTGTGAGGTGTAATAAATGAGACCAGTTTATGAACAGATGTTTTAATATAGTTTTGCTTGTTAAACGGCGCCAGTTTACTTGAAATCATCAAGACTTTTCTATGTTTCCTGACTCCGTTCACCGTGGAGACATGAGAGAAAAACAACCTTTTCTCCTGGATTATTGACACTCAGATGGTCATTTTGTAGGTGGAGTATTCCTTTAACAGCTGTAAAAAGTTGCTTTAGATAATCCTCATGAAGCCTCAACAGTTTTCATCTGGACTGTTTCTGCGGTAGAAAGCAAAGTTCAATAAAACTGCTGCTGTGGAGGATCTGCTGTAAGAACGGCATCTTTTCAGCGACACGTTGCTGCTGAATTATTTCCAGCAGCGCTGATTTCATTTATTTTACCTCCACTGGGGAGACGAGACACATCTCTAGACCTCTAAACACCTGGATAAATTACAACAAAGCTATCAAGGTACCTCTCCGGGTAAGTGAGAAAATATGTCATTAAAGGGTCATTTCAAGCAAAGTTCCTGATGCCAAAGTTATGCTGGAATAAAGTTAGTATTTTTTGATTTGGCAGTTCGCTTCCCCCTGAAGTCTCCCACCATATGATGATGAGATGTGAGATGTTTAACAACGCCCTCTGTCTCCCCTCTATTCCCACTCTGCTCCCACAAGGACACTGAAATATTCATGAGAGGTCTGCTGCTAATCCACCAGGAGGAAAAACTCATATTAAGGATTCAGCCCGACTCAGAGTTTAATATCAAACAGCCTTCATCGTTTTGTCCCCACCGTTATTCATTTAGCTGTAAAAGAAACAGCCCGGACAAATATTCAGCATCTCTGAATGAATCCAGTAAAATGTTTGGTTTTCAGCAGGTCTGTAGTCAGAGACGTCCTGAAGTCAAATATATCAGGATCATTGTCAGGAATTATTGATTACAGTTTTTATCCAGCAACCCAACAATCAAAGAATAAAGACATTTCCCTCAGAGATTAGTGATGTTTTCTTTTAATTTATCAGGGACATGTAATGTTTTATATTCTGCTGAATATAATCCATCAGTCTGATTTCTATAGATGGATTCTGTAGATCCAGTTCCCTTTGTTAGCACCTTATTTTGAAAAGCGGCCGTAGTCCCAGGTGTCTACTTCCTCTAACTCCTCCAAGGTGGTCTCTAGCTCTCCGTCAGCTCCGTTCTCTTTATCCATCCATGGTCAGCTCCATCGGGGCCGTTTGAATGTATTTAACATAAATGTCAGTATATGGAGCTCTACAGTCGTAGCGTCGGCCCGTCGGACCACGGAGACGAGAGCGACGGCCGGCCGGACCGCACGTTACCGCCGTACGATGACGTTTCCCGTCCGTGACGGAGTTAGCGTGCAGCTTTAGCCGTGATGTCTAGCTCTGCTTTTCCAAAGTGTTTCCCTCCTTTACTGGATGTGTAGTGTTTACCAGGCTGGATTTAACATGGAGGGTGGAGGTCGGATCCACGCCCACCCTCCACCCTTTAATACTTTCTGAGGTTTGTTCTGGTTGAAGGATACCGAACGGATATGACGTCACGTTACTCAGACTACCACAATAAAAGAGCTAACTTCCTTCTACCTCCACATAGACTCAGATGAAACTGATATATTGATTCTGGCTTAAATCTATCTATTTCTGTTTCCTAGTTGTACAGTGAATTAAATGTTTCCTCTTAAGAAGGGAACATTGTTGTCTTAGCCCAGATGTTAATCAGCTTCCTTTCCAAGGTTAATGTTTTCCATCTCCGATCCGTCTCCTCGTCCGTTCATTTATTGACAGGCACAGCGTCGGTCATCTATCGGCGGGGTCCTCCTGGTGCCGCCATCCCTCTCTGCTTGATAATTTGCGGCGAGCCGGCTGTCAGTCACAGGGATATTTGATGCCCCCCCCTCACAGGTCATTTGATTAAAGTTTCCACCAGTAATGGAGGACAGCAGGAAGGACTGTAGGGACAGAATACTAACGAGGAGCCTGATGGCGTTCCTCCCCTCTGACTCAACAGTACGATCACGCAGGTCGCCCGGGCGACACAAATAAATGGGAATAAATGAAGCAATTAAAGCGGTGCACGGTTATTAAACACGTTTCAGGTGGTCGGTGTGTCTAGATGTGGCGAGGAGGGAGCAGATGGTGGAGACGGACCACCAGGCTGATAGGAAAGGTAAAAGAGGCCTTCGCTCTGCCAAAGCTGCACACTCGAGAGCTCCCTGAACAACAAGCCGGCCTTTCACTGCTGTTGCTGCGCTGCCTTTGCTTTAAATACAGGGTGAAAGAGTGCAGCGAGTGCACGGTTCAAAGCTGAGCGTTTTCGCTTCCCTCTTTGTTGACTGGCCGTTCGGCTGCTGCGGGGAAACGGTACTAAAGCTTGGCTCGGGAGACAAACATCTCCACTATGCACTAAACAAACTCTCCACGGGCTCCCTCTTCCAACCCTGTTTACATCACAAACACTGTTCTGGGGCCGCCCGGCTGGCGGGGACGGTTCGTGGCGGCAGCCTGGGTGGGCGCGCTGCTTTCCAGGACGTCCGGGTTTGATGTGCTGGTTGATGTTTTTTTGTCTGTGTTCAGGTGGCTGGATGGCGTGGTCGCTGTGGTCCGCCTGTGATGATTTGGGCTTGCAGACGAGGAGTCGGGCGTGCGGTGCTCAGGGCGGCACCCCGTGTGTCGGGAACAGCACCCAACGCAGAGACTGCAACGAAATACCTGGTGAGTCAGTCAGCTCACTGTACCTGAGCAGCCCTCTCAGCTCCGGACCAGACCGGCTATGATGAGCGCCTGGTGGCTGCGTTACCTCACGGCTGCACGATTCACGTTGTTCACATCAGCTGTTAGCTGCGTTTCTGCTGCTGCTCTTTCTGCACTTTGACTCTTATAATGACCATTTCATGTCATTATAAATGTCATTTTTTCACAAACATGCATTGCAATTTTTTAAAGAAAAGCTGCTGCAAAATCAGGCATTTTAGCTGCAATAATCCCCCAAAAAAAGCCCACAAGATCCTGAAGGGAGTTATTGTGATATCTTAATTGCACAAAGAAATCAATACTAGACGTAAACATTTATTATAAAATAAATGTGACTATCTTCAGACTTTTTTACTGCTTTGTCAACCATTTGAAGGTAGACCAGGTTTACCCAAACAGTTGGTTTTGGTCTCTGTGAAGTCAGAACATCAACCTTTCGTCCTCCCGAAGGCCAAGTCTTCGTTGAAAGACTGTTTGTCATCATCCTCATCATCTTCATCCATCCTGTGTGTAGTCAGCGTCCTCTCTGTGCACTAAAACAATCTGCTCCTGTTAATTAACCATAATTAAGTCCATGTGAATCCAGCAGGTTAGCGGTTGACCCCGTCGGCCCCCGGCGCACCTTGTTATGCTGCTGACACTCTCAGAAAGTTTCCCCTGAAATGATCTTTCGTGGCCCACCGGCAGACGCCTCTCCACGCTCAGAATCCCTAACGAGTCCAGACGACGGCGATTAATATTAATGGGTTGTCACAACACCAAATCACATCTAATTTTATTGCAAATTTCAATGAGGCGATGGATGGATTTGTTAAGGTCACACTGTGAGGAAGCTGAAAAATTAGGGCAAAAAATTAATCAGGGGATGTGGCAGCGCAATTAAAACAGCTCACACATCAGCCCTCTGCTCCCGTCTTCTGTCCAATAGGATTTGTGGGGGGCGGGACGCGTCGTAGCTGTAAATTATTGGTTTGCAGCTGTAAGTTGACTGTAAAAGCAACTAGAGGTTGAGTGTGAGGGAGCAGAGAGTGTTCTGACATCCATTGTTTCTGTTGCATGTGTCCTCTCCCATGATGTTGTGTGTCGTGTGCATGCATGTTAGTGTCTGACGCTGTGCTCCTCTCCTCTCTGCAGTCATCCTCCCTGCATCTGGTTTTGATAAGGACCAGCACTGTGGCGGTAAGTGGATCAGCAGCTGCCTTCATGTCGGCCCTGATGTGTGTTTCCATGCTTCGGATGTGCATTTTCATGTCTGTCCGAGGACACACGTTATGTACACTGTGATGGACCAGGCCACAAGGTGTCCAGCTGCTGAGACACATTCAAGACCAACATAACTGATAGGAAGTACACAAGCAACGTCCTGTCCCTGAGAAGACAGAGACCAACACAGAAGACAGACCACAACTGCTCAAATAACTGTGGACAAAAGAGAAGGATCTAATGAGAACCAATACTTCGGTACCAAGTCGATGCCAAACTCCTGAAAACGTGACGGTACTTATTTCTTTACAGTACCGTAGATACCGTCAGGGATCTGGACTAACGGCATCCCGTCATCCCGGGGACGGTAGGAAATGTGTTTACTGTAAACTATGGACGCGTCCGTCGGGCGTACGCTGTTTTTCCTTGATAATGCTCAATATGTGAATAGGCATGTTAATGGTTAACTGTTTAACCGTTAACCGACATTAAAAATATTTACCACTTAACGCTGTCAGTCAAACTGTTCAACGAAATATTAATAATTAAATAAAAATCTGGGCAAAACTCAGAGGAGCAGCTCGTCGCTTACAGGAGAAAAGCTGGTCCTAGTCTCGTTGCATTTATTCACCGACACACCGTCTGCTACAGCTGCATTCACAGCTATAACGCCACCAAACCACACTCACCACTGCCACACACACACACGGTCTGTCGGAAACTCGCTAACATTACACTGAGCTAACGGAGTAGCATTATGCCGGGACCAACGTAACGTGGATAATTAGCCGATAACCTCTCAGTTTAACTAAATGATGCGACGGAGACTTTGACTGGGAAAGTGGCTGCATGTGTCCTCGACAACACACAGCGTCATGGCTGCTACCGTCACTCTCCCACACGGGTGGACAGATGGAGCAACATCACGCTGGGCTGACGATGCAAGCAACGTCACGCCGGGCTGACGGAGCACCGTCACGCCAGGCTGACGGAGCAAGCAACGTCACGCCGGGCTGGCGGAGCAAGCAACGTCACGCCGGGCTGGCGGAGCAACGTCACGCCGGGCTGACGGAGCAAGCAACGTCACGCCAACCGAGCATTGTTACGTCAGGCAGACGGAGCAATGACACGTCGGGCAGACAGAGCGACGTCATGCAGAGCAGACGAAGCAATGTCATGCCAATGTCACGCCGGTGCGATGGAGCAACGTTACGCCGAGCAAACGGGGCAACTCATGCTGGGCTGACGGAGCAAACGTTACGCCGAGCAGACGGGGCAACGTCACGCCGGGCTGGAAGAGCAATGTTAGCCGAGCAGACGGAGCAACGGATGCTAAGCTGACGGCGCAAACGTTACGCCGAGCTAACAGAGCAACGCTATGCCGGGCTGACGGAGCAACGTCACATGGACACACAGCTGGTAACCTCAGTTAAACTAAATGATGCGACGGAGACTTTTACTGGGAAAGTGGCTTCATTTGTCCTCGACAGCACACAGCGTCATGGCTGCTACCGTAACGGGTGAACTGGGACTCAGTCGTTCGCTGTGCTCAAACACTAACCTGGTGATAATCGCTGAGTTTACCTGTTTTTGCACCGACTTTTCGTTGCAGCTGGGAAGCTTGTTAGGCACTAAAACCACAGCACCAAATGAAACTAATATTGTTGGTAAACAGTTAATAATTGGTTAATAATCGGTTAACGCCAGTAACGCCAAGCTGTGAACATACAGTTAACTTGTAGCTGAATAAATGCAGCGAGGCTACAAGCCACAACTGCTCAACACCAAACTCCTGTTTCTCCAGCCAGCTGCTGGTTAAAGTGAACACGGTTAGCCCCAACGTTAGCAACACATCCGGCTCAGACGCCCTTAAGGTGGACTGTTAAGGTGGACCAGCTTTTCTCCTGTAAGTGACGAGCTGCTCCTCTGAGTTTTGCCCAGATTTTTATTTAATTATTAATATTTCGTTGAACAGTTTGACTGACAGCGTTAAGTGGTAAATATTCTTAATGTCGGTTCACGGTTAAACAGTTAACCATTAACATGCCTATTCACATATTTAGCATTATCAAGGAAAAACAGCGTACGCCCGACGGACGCGTCCATAGTTTACAGTAAATACATTTCCTACCGTCCCTGGGATGGCGGGATGCCGTTCGTCCAGAGCCCTGACGGTATCTACGGTACTGTAAAGAAATAAGTACCGTCACGTTTTCAGGAGTTTGGCATCGACTAAAGCCAGAGGTTGTGGGAAGTTTAAATTAAACAGGATGTGGTAATGTATACTAACACGCCACGCATCTTCATTTCCCAGCATTCACCTCCATCCACCTAATCGCCACCGGTGTTTCCTGTTTCCTCGGGGCGGGGCTGCTGTCCTTCCTGATCTACGTCTACTGTCAGCGCTTCCACAAGCCTTCGCAGGAGTCCGCCGTCATTCACCCCACCACCCCCAACCACCTCAACTACAAGGGCAACACCACGCCAAAGAACGAGAAGTACACCCCCATGGAGTTCAAGGTGCGCTGCTCATTTAAATACTCGGCAGATAAAAGTAATGCAGATAGAGCGCTATTTACTTCACATGCACAAACACACACACAGTGTAAATGTTGGGGATTCAAGGGCAACGTGATTCATGTTTTATTTAGAGCCTTTATTCCTGCATTTATCTCAATAGAGCAGTAACCACAGAAGATGAATTACTGTTCATTTTTATTCCTCCTTGTTCTTCTCCTGAACCTCCAGGCGTTGAGCCTCCTACCTGCCCACAGACCAGGTCTTATTAATGGGCCCCATTAGCTCTCTAACCCATTAGTCAGCCCGCGACCCCCCAGTGCCATCCGTCTGCTGTGCATTCACATTTACACAAAGTCAAGAAACCACTTTTAGTGCAGGTTGTTGTCATAACTTCTATTGTTTTGCTCTTAACTGTTGATTAGTTAAACTCTGGGAGGTTTTATTGATTTTTGTGTCTCTGTAAAGTGTGCTGAAGGATGTTTATGATAATAAGCTGTAGATAAATGCATTTAACTGTCTTTATGATCCAAATGGACTTTGATTGGTCATCGACATGGAAGCTACCGTCGCTCTTTTTATTTCTTTACTGCAGCACAGGGACTCGTTTTATCCTGTTATACTGGAGTAGTACTAGTTACATCCTTCAAATCAGAAACGCCGTCCGTCTCACATTAAACACGCTGGAGGTGTCAAAGTTAACACAACCTCTGAGTTTTAGGGTGTAGCTGCTCAGTTATAAAGCTAGAAGTGAAGATCCTGGTCTCACCTACTACTACTACTTCTACATCCTGGTCTCATCTGAAACTAGAGAACCTGATGGATCCATCACTACCAACCAGGTCAGACTACTACTACTACTACTACTTCTACATCCTGGTCTCATCTGAAACTAGAGAACCTGATGGATCCATCAGTACCAATCAGGTCAGACTACTACTACTACTACATACCGGCAGTCATTTTGGATCAAGTTATAGTCAAGTCATCACTCTGACAGTGTGGAGTCCTTAATTTCCTATAGTAAACAGTAGTACGCCACATAGTTGTACATAAGGAAACGTGTAATGAGAGTAGTCGTAGTCGTCTTTCATTTTTTCCTGTTTTTTGCCACCCAGGCTAAGGTAACCATGACTTTTTGAAGTGTAAACTTTGACAGCACATTTAGCTAAGATTAGTAAAGGTTTATTGCTTTTAATTGCATGACTGGCCACAGTTGATCAGTTCAAATGTACCTTCACTGGAGATTTATCAAGTATTTAATAACTTTACATCAGAGTGGACAAATATGCTGCTGCTGCTGCCTGTTGGGCAGCAGTTTGCCATGTTCTGATTGATGCTACAGTCAGAACCTGGGAGGATTTCTGGACAATATCCGTCATTGATTGTGTTGATAATTGATTTTTAATAATAAATATATACATACATTTACATAAAGCAGCATATTAGTCCACTAACATGTTGATGAGAGGATTAAATACTGGACTGATCTCCCTTTAAGACTCATTTATCTTCATCTTCATCGTCGACCTCTTATCCGGGGTCGGGTCGCGGGGCCAACAGCTCCAGCAGGGGACCCCAAACTTCCCTTTCCCGGGGCCACATTAACCAGCTCTGACTGGGGGATCCCGAGGCGTTCCCAGGCCAGTGTGGAGATATAATCTCTCCATCTAGTCCTGGGTCGTCCCCAGGGTCTCCTCCCAGCTGGTCGTGCCTGGAACACCTCCCTAGGGAGGCGCCAAGGAGGCATCCTTACCAGATGCCCGAACCACCTCAACTGGCTCCTTTCAACCCAAAGGAGCAGCGGCTCTACTCCAAGTCCTTCACGGATGACTGAGCTTCTCACCTTATCTCTAAGGGAGATGCCAGCCACCCTCCTGAGGAAACCCATTTCGGCCGCTTGTACTCGCGATCTAGTTCTTTCGGTCATGACCCAGCCCTCATGACCATAGGTGAGAGTAGGCACGAAGATTGACCGGTAGATAGAGAGCTTTGCCTTCCGGCTCAACTCTCTCTTCATCACAACGGTGCGGTACAGCGACTGCAATACCGCCCCCGCTGCTCCGATTCTCCGGCCAATCTCACGTTCCATTGTTCCCTCACTCGTGAACAAGACCCCGAAGTACTTGAACTCCTTCACTTGGGGTAAAGACTCATTCCCTACCTGGAGTAGACAATCCATCGGTTTCCTGCTGAGAACCATGGCCTCCGATTTTGAGGTGCTGATCCTCATCCCAGCTGCTTCACTCGGCTGCGAACCGATCCAGTGAGCACTGGAGGTCACAGACTGATGATGCCAGCAGAACCACATCATCTGCAAAAAGCAGCGATGAGATCCTCAGCACACCAATCTGCAAACCCTCCTCCCCCCGACTACGCCTTGATATCCTGTCCATGAATATCACGAACAGGATTGGAGACAAGGCGCAACCCTGGCAAAGGCCAACGCCCACCGGAAACGAGTCCGACTTACTGCCGAGAACCCGGAAACAGCTCTCACTTTGGGAGTACAGGGATTGGATGGCCCTGAGAAGTACCCCCTCACCCCATACTCCCGCAGCACTTCCCACAGTATACCCCGGGGGACCCGATCGTACGCCTTCTCCAAGTCTACAAAACACATGTAGACTGGATGGGCATACTCCCAGGCCCCCTCAAGGATCCTTGCGAGAGTGAAGAGCTGGTCCTTGGCTTCACGGCCAGGACGAAATATGCATTGCTCCTCTTCAATCCGAGGTTCGACTATCGGCCGGACCCTCCTATCCAGCACCCTAGAGTAGACTTTACCAGGGAGGCTGAGTAGTGTGATACCCCTTGTAATTGGCACACACTCTCTGGTCCCCCTTTTTGAACAGGGGGGGGGGGGAACCACCACCCCGGTCTGCCACTCTTTAGGGACTGTCCCCGACCTCCATGCAATGTTGAAGAGGCGTGTCATCCATGACAGCCCCTCCACACCCAGAGCCTTCAGCATTTCTGGGCGAATCTCGTCAATCCCCGGGGCCTTGCCACTGCGGAGCTGTTTAACTACCTCAGTGACTTCTCCCAGGGAAACTGACGACGATCCCCCATCAGCTCCCAGCTCTGCCTCTACAAGAGAGGGCGTATCAGTCGGGTTCAGGAGTTCCTCAAAGTGCTCCTTCCACCGCCCGGTTACCTCCTCAGTTAAGGTCAACAGTGTCGAAAAGATAAAATAAGTGTGATTAATTGCAGGTAAATGTTTTAACTGACTGACGGCCCTAGTGAATTTCCCCACTGTGGGACTAATAAAGGAATATCTTATCTTATCTTATCTTAGTAATCGTCTGTTTGGGGTTCCTCTCGTTGAATTATGCCCAGTTCACCAGAGCAGCAGCAAAGAGCAGCCTGTGGCAAATAGCAATGTGATGTCTATGGAAAGCTGTAGCAGCCTAGCTCAGTTTAATAAACTATTAAACACTGGACAAATCTCCATTTAAGGTTCATTTAGAATGTAAGAGATGTGGGATTAATCCAGATTCACTATTTGAATCAGTTAGAAATAGAGAAATGTATGAATGTGACTCGTCTAACGTTAGACTGGACGTTGAGGACCAGAAAACCTCCACTCTCACATCTGCAGCAGAGCTTCTATCCGTCCGTTAAGATGCATTTCCTCCTGTTAAACGCTAGGGGGCGTAATGCACCAAAACTATGGGGTTAGGTTTAGGAAAAGATTGTGGTTCTGTTTAAAATAGGTATGATTGTGATGCAATGTTTGTAAATGAGTATTGAATACTTGATAAATCTACTTTTAAGGGACATTTAGAACGAAGTAAAAGGTGCAATTAATCATGATTTAACTATGGATAATCACTGACGACTGGCAGCCCTACTTTTGATTGTAGTTTTTGTGAACTGTCTGAGTGTTTGCTAGTTTTAGTTTAGGACCAGCTATAATGTCTCATGTAGTCACATGTACATACAGAGTACTTATTGAACGTTTAATGTACTTTAGTGTCTCCTGGAAGTCTGTCGTTCAGTCATGACAGCTGATAGAAATTTATGCTGTCTCCTTTTTCTGATATATTACAGCTAAAAAATTAATTTACATTCATGTTTATTTTATTTAAATAAAAAAAATAATCTAGTTTTTAAAAAATATTAAATTATTTATATTTATTAAATTAAATATTCAGTATTGTTACATATAGTATCACTTTAGCTTTTCTTAAAATTGTATTAAAACTACCTTCTGGTGCTTGTTTTGGTTTCAGTTGGTTAATCCAAACTGGTCGCCCACATCTGTAGTGGAGCTAATGAGGGTCAGCAGGATTCGCCTCAGCCTGACAGCGTCTAAGGTCCTGTAACCACGGCGACACCCGGCTGTGTCTGATGGTCCTGACGCACGGTAGTCGTCGTCGTCGTGTGGACGCGGCGCTGAGCGCCGGGGGCGACCCCGGCGGGTCAAACCTGATTCCTTTGTTGTTCAGATGGATTACATCAGTCTGAAGCTTCCCCAGGAAACGCTTTCACCACACGGTCTCCGTTTACCACACGGTCTCCGTTTACCACACGGCCTCCGTTTACCACACGGCCTCCGTTTACCACACGGCCTCCTTCCCCGGTCTCCCTTTACCACACGGTCTCCGTTTACCACACGGCCTCCGTTTACCACACAGTCTCCACACGGTCTCCGTTTACCACACGGTCTCCGTTTACCACACGGCCTCCGTTTACCACACGGTCTCCGTTTACCACACGGTCTCCGTTTACCACACGGTCTCCGTTTACCACACGGCCTCCGTTTACCACACGGCCTCCGTTTACCACACGGCCTCCGTTTACCACACAGTCTCCGTTTACCACACAGTCTCCGTTTACCACGCGGCCTCCGTTTACCACGCGGTCGACGGTTACATTAGAATAAAATGAGGGTTTTAGTCCTGCTTTTATTTAAGAGGGCTGCAGTGAATTCCCACCATCTCATATATTAGTGGAGTGAGTACGCTTGACATGAGCTAAATTAAATTTGTTAAATTGGTTTGCTTTGGTTATGAATACACTTTCAGCACACAAGCCGTAACCTTGAGGCGAGCGGAGAGATTTTATTCACCTGTATGCAAAAATTACTGAATATTTTTACCTCTAACATGAGACAGAGCAGCATTTCTTCCCCTAAATGTTGAGCTGTTCCTTCAGAGTAAAGTCTTCTGTAAATCCGTGAATATAGTTAATCGGCAGTAATCACATTTTTCATTTAGTCAAATTATAACTAGATTTGTCAAGTATTTAATACTCTACTACAATACACAATATTATGTCACGTACAAACATTATAATCAACTAAAAAACAAAATAAGCACTGGAAAATAGAAAAAATATCTAAAATATTGAATATTTTTAAAAACAAATTTAAATAAAATAAAAATGAATGTAAATTAAGTTCAGTCTCAATCAAAATGAGCTTACATCGCCTGTCGTGACTTTGAACGTTCCAGGAGACGACGCATTGACTTCACAGGAGGATTCAACACCAACCAAGTCCTCTACATGAGACATTATAGCTGGTCCTAACACAAACCTAAACTAAAACTAGCAAACACTCTGACGGTTCACAAAAACTACAATAAAAAGTAGGGCCAGTCGATGATTATCCATACTTGAATCATGATTTTACTTTGTGCTAAATGTCCCTTAAAAGTAGATTTATCAAGTATTCAATACTCATTTACAATACTCACACAACCACAGTCTTTTCCTAAACCTAACCAAGTAGTTTGTTTCCTAACACCTTGTCTCCTCACAGAATTACGCCCCCTAGTGTACGAGGAAGTAGTACTAGTCTTGAATTTGTTCTGGTTTTCACCGCCCAGTCTAACGTTGGTATAGGGCTGTTAATCAATTCAAATAGTTAACGGTGATTAATCACATAATTGTCCACAGGTTATCTGTTCAAAATGAACCTCAAAGGAAGATCAGTCCAGTATTTAATCGTCTTCGGAGTGGACAAATATGCTGCTTTATGTAAATGTATGCACATATTTATTATAGTAAATCAATAACAACACTAATCAATGGCAGATATTGACCAGAAACCCTCCCAGGTTCTGACTTTAGCATCAACAATCTGCTCCAATCAGAACAAACTGCAGCCCAACAGGCAACAACAGCTGTGTGTCAGAGTGCTGACTTGACTAGGACTTGATCCAGACTGACTGGGACTATCATAAAGTGGGCATGTCTGTAAAGGGGAGACTGGTGGGGACCCAGAGAACCCATTTACATCCACACATCTGGAGGTCAGAGGTCAACGGACCCCCTGAAGATGGTGGTATCGATGGATTCAGGTTTTTCTATGACACCAGAATCGTCAGTGCAGCTTTAAAACTGAGCAACAACTTTAAAATCCACAAGTTGCATTAGAGCTCATTAGTTTTGCTGCATTAACATGTTGGGACGTTAATCCCGACAGCCCCGGTAAGATGACCTCAAACATCAACCCTATAAGTGTGAGCTGAAGCGTCAATGCTTCTGTTTCAGACGCTCAACAAGAACAACCTGCTGCCAGACGAACGATCTAACTTCTACCCAACGCCGCTCCAGCAAACCAACGTCTACACCACCACCTACTACCCCACGGCGCTCGGCAAATACGACTACCAGCCCAACTCCTCCCCTTCGCCGTGCAGGACCTACAACCAAAACAACAACAGCTGAGACACACCCACCCTCCACCCCTCAACGCCACGGTGACATAACTGGACCGACATGAACCAAAACATTTCTCAGAGCCCCGCCCCCTTCGTTCCCGTCGTCCCCTCCGTCACGGCGGGGGTCGAGGGCGTTTCTGGGACTTTCCATCAGGAGATGTGGGATTGGACGACGAGTCCCGTCTCCTGGTGCAGACAGCTGGGCGGGGCTTATTGTAAGGGCCTGACTGGATTTAGCAGCATCAGCTCAGAGCTTCATGTGTGGAACACTAGCAGGACGACTTGGTGACCAGAACACAAACTTGACATTTCTCTGGATCTGGATCACCGTTTGACACCTCGCCGTTACTAACATCCTCAGCCTGTCATGAACTGCAAGTCCCTCCACAACAGAAGCAGAACAAACGCCGCATATCGTGATGTCCTTGGCGCCGAGCGAGACAACAGCAACAAAAGAGGAGCGAAGTCGATGATGAAATCAATCAGACGTCAATATCAGCTTGGCTGTTGTGGAGGGATGCATGTCCTCCACCACGTGGTAGAAAAGATAAGAACTTCAGAGGAGATTACGTTCGCGGACGACACTAAACTTCAGAGACGGACGTTCACTCGTAAAGCCTGAGCATTGTGGGTAGCGGTCCGAAGTGTACATAAAGCTTTGGGATGCCTTGGGTGCCTGTATGCAATAGAGGGCAGAGGCCACATTTGTTTTCTTTCTATCGCTTCGGTTCATTTCCAGGAACATTAAAAGACTCGTGAACGGGGATCGATTGATTCTCCAATCAATTCTCGTATGGATGCATCAATTCTACTGAGTGCTAAATAGCTCGGTGGTCATATCAAATATGGCCAGTGTGCTGACCAACAACTGGATGGGGTTTTCTATGATGGTAGAATAAGCTAGTAGACTGGCACTTGTTCTTTTTATTATTATTATTATTATTAAATATTTGTTTTTTTATTCTCAAACAAGCTGTAGCATAGGAGGAAATATTTTGTTAAATAAGATAGCTGATTAATTCTCTAATTTCACGTCACTGAATTAGTTTTGTTGATTTTTCAGAAGCTGCATCTTCAAAATAACATAAAAAAACGATGAGGGGTTTTTAAAAGAATGACTGAGACAACACATCTGGCGTCGGCTTGAAAAGAAACTAAGTTATGCTTCAGTGTGAGGATCGCGACGAGTGCATGTGAGTGTGGATGATTGTACATGCAGACGCATGTACTCCTGAATGAGCATGGGGGGGTTGCTGTATTTTGTACAATGTAAATGCTTTCATACACGACTCTATATATGAGGAGGATTTTTTTTTGTGCATTTTTATTTCCACATTCTGTCGCTGACACTCCAGGCGTTCTACTGTTTTTCTATATTTCATGTATGAGATGTTAATCATCATAAGTTAAAGCGTCGCGCCTCTGGTTCCCCCGCGGACGTGGAACTGACACTATTTATAGTCAAAGCTTGGTTTATAAAGGGCATTTTCACAGCTATATTTTATTATTACTGCCTGATCGATGAATGCTAACCCAGCAATGCTTTTCAGTTCAGCTACTGTACGTGCACGAGATGAGCTCTATCTGTATATAGGAGCTACAGCCTTCTGCAGCCCATCTGAGTAATGACCCTGCAGAGGATCCTGTAAATGTATCTGTATATTGTATAGCTAACACTGTTTGTTTAAAAAACAAAAAAAAGCCTTATAGTTGATTAAAAAAAGTGCAGCAGCTAAGTACACACCAACCATGAGGTTTGTTGGGGGACAGAGCTCTGCAACGTGACCGCCGCCGCCGGCTTATGACCTTATGACCTCTACCAGCTGCTCAAACACCAACCGCAGAGGCTGAAACTAACTCTGATAACATGAGACCGCATCCACCATCACAGACTAACGTGTGATGGGGAGGACCTAAACTCCGCCTCTACTGGCGCCGTCTGAAAGCCAGTGATCTGATTGGTCGGTGTTGAGCTCTGTCCCCTGCGATGTGAGGCTCTGTGCCCTTCTATGCAACTTACCAGGTGTACTGTTAGACCTGTCATGTAGACTGTAATCACTGCCTTTTAGACACTGTGAATTTTTTTGGTACCCTATATTTTTGTATATTGTACATTATAAAGGATAATAAACTTTGACGCCAACACAACAGGGGGGTTTGAGACTCCTTAGCGGCAGAGACTGGGGTTTAAATTGGGGTGTTGATAGGGAGCTAATTTATGTTCTGACCGATAGCCGACCCTCGTTAACCCATTATTAACCAAGTCGTGCGTTTCATGCAGCGCTGCTGTGGTTTTAGAGCCTGACGATGAGGCAGCTTAAATCCATCATTCAGCACCAGCTGCTCCGCTTTTTATTTAGTTTTGAAACTTTCCTCCACAAATTGGAAATAATCACTTTGGAGAGAAACTTTAAAACTACTACTAGTACTACTACTACTGCGCCTTTTGTCACTACGTTTGTCGACATACTATACTTTGACTTTTTATTGCAATATTTTTCGATATACTATACTATGACGTTTTATTGCGATATTTATTGGCATACCATACGATTACGTTTTTACTCTGTATTTTTCAAGATACTATACGATAACATTTTAACGCTATATTTATCAGCATACTATACTATGACGATTTTATGCTATATTTGACTACATACTTACATACATACTATTATACATACATTTTAACAATGTATTTTTCGACATACAATACTATGACGTTTTTACGCAAACTTTTTCTACGTGCAATACTATGACTTTTTTTTGTAAAATTTTCCAACATTCGATAAAATGACTTTTTTCCACCATAGAATCATTTTACATGCTATAATACGGCCGTTTTCATGATTTTTTTCAACATACAAAAATTTGAGGTATTTTTCGTAAAATTTTCGACATACTATACTATGACGTTTTTTTTTTTTTAATTTTCCAACATTTCACGAAATGACTTTTTTCCACCATGGAATCATTTTACATGCAATATTACAACCGTTTTCATGATTTTTTTCAACATACAAAAATTTGAGGTGTTTTTTGTAAAATTTTCGACATACTATACTGACATTTTTTTTTGTAAAATTTTCCAACATTTCACGAAACGACTTTTTTCCACCATAGATTCATTTTACATGCTATAATATGACTGTTTTCATGATTTTTTTCAACATCAAAAAATTTGACGTTTTCATCAAAAAATTTCCACATACTATACTATGACGTTTTTTTTTTTGTAAAATTTTCCAACATTTCATGAAATGACTTTTTTCAACCATACAATCATTTTACATGCTATAATACGGCCGTTTACATGATTTTTTTCAACATCGAAAAAAATTTTACATACTATACTATGACTTTTTTGTAAAATTTTCCAACATTTCACGAAACGACTTTTTTCCACCATAGAATCATTTTAGATGCTATAATATGACCGTTTTCATGATTTTTTTCCAACATCAAAAAAATTTGACGTTTTCATCGAAAAATTTCGACATACTATACTATGACGTTTTTTTTGTTTTTTTAATTTTCCAACATTTCACAAAATGACTTTTTTCCACCATAGAATCATTTTACATGCTATAATATGACCGTTTTAATGATTTTTTTCAACATACACAAATTTAAGGTGTTTTTTGTAAAATTTCGACATACTATACTATGACGTTTTTTTTTTTGAATTTTCCAACATTTCACGAAATGCCTTTTTTCCACCATGGAATCATTTTACATGCAATATTACAACCGTTTGCATGATTTTTTTCAACATACAAAAATTTGAGGTGTTTTTGATAAAATTTTCAACATACTATACTGACATTTTTTTTGTAAAATTTTTCAACATTTCACGAAATTACTTTTTTCCACCATAGAATCATTCTACATGCTATAATACGACCGTTTTCATGATTTTTTTCAACATCAAGAAAATTTTACGTTTTCATCGAAAAATTTAGACATACTATACTATGACTTTTTGTAAAATTTTCCAACATTTCACGAAATTACTTTTTTCCACCATAGAATCATTCTACATGCTATAATACGACCGTTTTCATGATTTTTTTTCAACAACAAGAAAATTTTACGTTTTCATCGAAAAATTTCGACATACTATACTATGACGTTTTTTTTTTTGTAAAATTTTCCAACATTTCACGAAATGACTTTTTTCCACCATAGAATCATTTTAGATGCTATAATATGACCGTTTTAATGATTTTTTTCAACATACAAAAATTTGAGGTGTTTTTTGTAAAATTTCGACATACTATACTATGACGTTTTTTTGTAAAATTTTTCAACATTCGATAAAATGACTTTTCCACCATAGAATCATTTTACATGCTATAATACGGCCGTTTTCATGATTTTTTTCAACATACAAAAATTTGAGGTGTTTTTCGTAAAATTTTCGACATACTATCCTATGACGTTTTTTTTTTTAATTTTCCAACATTTCACGAAATGACTTTTTTCCACCATGGAATCATTTTACATGCAATATTACAACCGTTTTCATCATTTTTTTCAACATACAAAAATTTGAGGTGTTTTTCATAAAATTTTCGACATACTATACTGACATTTTTTTTGTAAAATTTTTCAACATTTCACGAAATGACTTTTTTTCCACCATAGATTCATTTTACATGCTATAATATGACTGTTTTCATGATTTTTTTCAACATCAAAAAATTTGACGTTTTCAATGAAAAATTTCCACATACTATACTATGACGGTTTTTTTTTGTAAAATTTTCCAACATTTCATGAAATGACTTTTTTCAACCATACAATCATTTTACATGCTATAATACGGCCGTTTACATGATTTTTTTCAACATCGAAAAAATTTTACATACTATACTATGACTTTTTTGTAAAATTTTCCAACATTTCACGAAACGACTTTTTTTCCACCATAGAATCATTTTAGATGCTATAATATGACCGTTTTCATGATTTTTTTCCAACATCAAAAAAATTTGACGTTTTCATCGAAAAATTTCGACATACTATACTATGACGTTTTTTTTGTTTTTTTATTTTCCAACATTTCACAAAATGACTTTTTTCCACCATAGAATCATTTTACATGCTATAATATGACCGTTTTAATGATTTTTTTCAACATACACAAATTTGAGGTGTTTTTTGTAAAATTTCGACATACTATACTATGACGTTTTTTTGTAAAATTTTTCAACATTCGATAAAATGACTTTTTTCCACTATAGATTCATTTTACATATTATAATACGACCGTTTTAATGATTTTTTTCAACATACAAAAATTTGAGGTGTTTTTCGTAAAATTTTCGACATACTATACTATGACGTTTTGTTTTTTTTTTTAATTTTCCAACATTTCACGAAATGACTTTTTTCCATCATAGAATCATTTTACATACTATAATATGACCGTTTACATGATTTTTTTCAACATCAAAAAATTTGACATACTATACTATGACTTTTTTTGTAAAATTTTCCAACATTTCACAAAACGACTTTTTTCCACCATAGAATCATTTTACATATTATAATACGACCGTTTTAATGATTTTTTTCAACATACAAAAATTTGAGGTGTTTTTCGTAAAATTTTCGACATACTATACTATGACGTTTTGTTTTTTTTTTAATTTTCCAACATTTCACGAAATGACTTTTTTCCACCATGGAATCATTTTACATGCATATTACGACCGTTTTCATGATTTTTTTCAACATACAAAAATTTGAGGTGTTTTTGATAAAATTTTCAACATACTATACTGACGTTTTTTTTTTTTTAATTTTCCAACATTTCACGAAATGACTTTTTTCCACCATGGAATCATTTTACATGCATATTACGACCGTTTTCATGATTTTTTTCAACATACAAAAATTTGAGGTGTTTTTCGTAAAATTTTCGACATACTATACTATGACGTTTTTTGTAAAATTTTCCAACATTTCACGAAATTACTTTTTTCCACCATAGAATCATTCTACATGCTATAATACGACCGTTTTCATGATTTTTTTCAACATCAAGAAAATTTTACGTTTTCATCGAAAAATTTCGACATACTATACTATGACGTTTTTTTTTTTTTTTAATTTTCCAACATTTCACGAAATGACTTTTTTCCACCATAGAATCATTTTACATGCTATAATATGACTGTTTTAATGATTTTTTTTCAACATACAAAAATTTGAGGTGTTTTTTGTAAAATTTCGACATACTATACTATGACATTTTTTTGTAAAATTTTTCAACATTCGATAAAATGACTTTTTTCCACCATAGAATCATTTTACATGCTATAATACGGCCGTTTTCATGATTTTTTTCAACGTACAAAAATTTGAGGTGTTTTTGATAAAATTTTCAACATACTATACTGACATTTTTTTTGTAAAATTTTTCAACATTTCACGAAATTACTTTTTTCCACCATAGAATCATTCTACATGCTATAATACGACCGGTTTCATGATTTTTTTCAACATCAAGAAAATTTTACGTTTTCATCGAAAAATTTCGACATACTATACTATGACTTTTTGTAAAATTTTCCAACATTTCACGAAATTACTTTTTTCCACCATAGAATCATTCTACATGCTATAATACGACCGTTTTCATGATTTTTTTCAACATCAAAAAAATTTGACGTTTTCATCGAAAAATTTCGACTTACTATACTATGACTTTTTGTAAAATTTTCCAACATTTCACGAAATGACTTTTTTCCAGCACCATCATTTTACATGCTATAATACGACCGTTTTCATGATTTTTTTCAACATCAAAAAATTTGACGTTTTCATCGAAAAATTTCGACATACTATACTATGACGTTTTTTGTAAATTTTTTCCAACATTCGATAAAATGACTTTTTTCCACCATAGATTCATTTTACATGCTATAATACGACCGTTTTCATGACTTTTTTCAACATCAAAAAATTTGACGTTTTCATCGAAAAATTTCGACATACTATACTATGACGTTTTTTTTTTTTAATTTTCCAACATTTCACGAAATGACTTTTTTCCACCATAGAATCATTTTTCATGCTATAATATGACCGTTTTCATGATTTTCAACATACAAAAATTTCAGTTGTGTTTTTCGTAAAATTTTCGACATACTATACTATGACGTTTTTTGTAAAATTTTCTAACATTTCACGAAATTACTTTTTTCCACCATAGAATCATTCTACATGCTATAATACGACCGTTTTCATGATTTTTTTCAACATCGAAAAAATTTGACGTTTTCATCGAAAAATTTCGACTTACTATACTATGACTTTTTGTAAAATTTTCCAACATTTCACGAAATGACTTTTTTCCACCATAGATTCATTTTACATGCTATAATACGACCGTTTTCATGATTTTTTTCAACATCAAGAAAATTTTACGTTTTCATCGAAAAATTTCGACATACTATATACTATGACGTTTTTTTTTTTTTTAATTTTCCAACATTTCACGAAATGACTTTTTTCCACCATAGAATCATTTTTCATGCTATAATACGACCGTTTTCATGATTTTTTTCAACATCAAGAAAATTTTGCGTTTTCATCGAAAAATTTCGACATACTATACTATGACGTTTTTTTTTTTTTAATTTTCCAACATTTCACGAAATGACTTTTTTCCACCATAGAATCATTTTACGTGCTATAATACGACCGTTTGCATGATTTTTTTCAACATCAAAAAAATTTGACGTTTTCATCGAAAAATTTCGACATACTATACTATGACTTTTTGTAAAATTTTCCAACATTTCACGAAATTACTTTTTTCCACCATAGAATCATTCTACATGCTATAATACGACCGTTTTCATGATTTTTTTCAACAACAAGAAAATTTTACGTTTTCATCGAAAAATTTCGACATACTATACTATGACTTTTTGTAAAATTTTCCAACATTTCACGAAATGACTTTTTTCCACCATAGATTCATTTTACATGCTATAATACGACTTTTTTCATGATTTTTTTCAACATCAAAAAATTTGACATTTTCATCGAAAAATTTCGACATACTATACTATGACGTTTTTTTTTTTTTTTAATTTTCCAACATTTCACGAAATGACTTTTTTCCACCATAGAATCATTTTTCATGCTATAATATGACCGTTTTCATGATTTTTTTCAACATACAAAAATTTGAGGTGTTTTTCGTAACATTTTCGACATACTATACTATGACGTTTTTTGTAAAATTTTCCAACATTTCACGAAATTACTTTTTTCCACCATAGAATCATTCTACATGCTATAATACGACCGTTTTCATGATTTTTTTCAACATCAAGAAAATTTTGCGTTTTCATCGAAAAATTTCGACATACTATACTATGACGTTTTTTTTTTTTTTTAATTTTCCAACATTTCACGAAATGACTTTTTTCCACCATAGAATCATTTTACGTGCTATAATACGACCGTTTGCATGATTTTTTTCAACATCAAAAAAATTTGACGTTTTCATCGAAAAATTTCGACATACTATACTATGACTTTTTGTAAAATTTTCCAACATTTCACGAAATTACTTTTTTCCACCATAAAATCATTCTACATGCTATAATACGACCGTTTTCATGATTTTTTTCAACATCAAGAAAATTTTACGTTTTCATCGAAAAATTTCGACATACTATACTATGACTTTTTGTAAAATTTTCCAACATTTCACGAAATGACTTTTTTCCACCATAGAATCATTTTACATATTATAATACGACCGTTTTAATGATTTTTTTCAACATACAAAAATTTGAGGTGTTTTTCGTAAAATTTTCGACATACTATACTATGACGTTTTGTTTTTTTTTTAATTTTCCAACATTTCACGAAATGACTTTTTTCCACCATGGAATCATTTTACATGCATATTACGACCGTTTTCATGATTTTTTTCAACATACAAAAATTTGAGGTGTTTTTGATAAAATTTTCAACATACTATACTGACATTTTTTTTGTAAAATTTTTCAACATTTCACGAAATTACTTTTTTCCACCATAGAATCATTCTACATGCTATAATACGACCGTTTTCATGATTTTTTTCAACATCAAGAAAATTTTACGTTTTCATCGAAAAATTTAGACATACTATACTATGACTTTTTGTAAAATTTTCCAACATTTCACGAAATTACTTTTTTCCACCATAGAATCATTCTACATGCTATAATACGACCGTTTTCATGATTTTTTTCAACAACAAGAAAATTTTACGTTTTCATCGAAAAATTTCGACATACTATACTATGACGTTTTTTTTTTGTAAAATTTTCCAACATTTCACGAAATGACTTTTTTCCACCATAGAATCATTTTAGATGCTATAATATGACCGTTTTAATGATTTTTTTCAACATACAAAAATTTGAGGTGTTTTTTGTAAAATTTCGACATACTATACTATGACGTTTTTTTGTAAAATTTTTCAACATTCGATAAAATGACTTTTCCACCATAGAATCATTTTACATGCTATAATACGGCCGTTTTCATGATTTTTTTCAACATACAAAAATTTGAGGTGTTTTTCGTAAAATTTTCGACATACTATCCTATGACGTTTTTTTTTTTAATTTTCCAACATTTCACGAAATGACTTTTTTCCACCATGGAATCATTTTACATGCAATATTACAACCGTTTTCATCATTTTTTTCAACATACAAAAATTTGAGGTGTTTTTCATAAAATTTTCGACATACTATACTGACATTTTTTTTGTAAAATTTTTCAACATTTCACGAAATGACTTTTTTCCACCATAGATTCATTTTACATGCTATAATATGACTGTTTTCATGATTTTTTTCAACATCAAAAAATTTGACGTTTTCAATGAAAAATTTCCACATACTATACTATGACGGTTTTTTTTTGTAAAATTTTCCAACATTTCATGAAATGACTTTTTTCAACCATACAATCATTTTACATGCTATAATACGGCCGTTTACATGATTTTTTTCAACATCGAAAAAATTTTACATACTATACTATGACTTTTTTGTAAAATTTTCCAACATTTCACGAAACGACTTTTTTCCACCATAGAATCATTTTAGATGCTATAATATGACCGTTTTCATGATTTTTTCCAACATCAAAAAAATTTGACGTTTTCATCGAAAAATTTCGACATACTATACTATGACGTTTTTTTTGTTTTTTTAATTTTCCAACATTTCACAAAATGACTTTTTTCCACCATAGAATCATTTTACATGCTATAATATGACCGTTTTAATGATTTTTTTCAACATACACAAATTTGAGGTGTTTTTTGTAAAATTTCGACATACTATACTATGACATTTTTTTGTAAAATTTTTCAACATTCGATAAAATGACTTTTTTTCCACTATAGATTCATTTTACATGCTATAATACGACCGTTTTAATGATTTTTTTCAACATACAAAAATTTGAGGTGTTTTTCGTAAAATTTTCGACATACTATACTATGACGTTTTGTTTTTTTTTTAATTTTCCAACATTTCACGAAATGACTTTTTTCCATCATAGAATCATTTTACATACTATAATATGACCGTTTACATGATTTTTTTCAACATCAAAAAAATTTGACATACTATACTATGACTTTTTTTGTAAAATTTTCCAACATTTCACAAAACGACTTTTTTCCACCATAGAATCATTTTACATATTATAATACGACCGTTTTAATGATTTTTTTCAACATACAAAAATTTGAGGTGTTTTTCGTAAAATTTTCGACATACTATACTATGACGTTTTGTTTTTTTTTTAATTTTCCAACATTTCACGAAATGACTTTTTTCCACCATGGAATCATTTTACATGCATATTACGACCGTTTTCATGATTTTTTTCAACATACAAAAATTTGAGGTGTTTTTGATAAAATTTTCAACATACTATACTGACGTTTTTTTTTTTTAATTTTCCAACATTTCACGAAATGACTTTTTTCCACCATGGAATCATTTTACATGCATATTACGACCGTTTTCATGATTTTTTTCAACATACAAAAATTTGAGGTGTTTTTCGTAAAATTTTCGACATACTATACTATGACGTTTTTTGTAAAATTTTCCAACATTTCACGAAATTACTTTTTTCCACCATAGAATCATTCTACATGCTATAATACGACCGTTTTCATGATTTTTTTTCAACATCAAGAAAATTTTACGTTTTCATCGAAAAATTTCGACATACTATACTATGACGTTTTTTTTTTTTTTTAATTTTCCAACATTTCACGAAATGACTTTTTTCCACCATAGAATCATTTTACATGCTATAATATGACTGTTTTAATGATTTTTTTCAACATACAAAAATTTGAGGTGTTTTTTGTAAAATTTCGACATACTATACTATGACATTTTTTTGTAAAATTTTTCAACATTCGATAAAATGACTTTTTTTCCACCATAGAATCATTTTACATGCTATAATACGGCCGTTTTCATGATTTTTTTCAACGTACAAAAATTTGAGGTGTTTTTGATAAAATTTTCAACATACTATACTGACATTTTTTTTGTAAAATTTTTCAACATTTCACGAAATTACTTTTTTCCACCATAGAATCATTCTACATGCTATAATACGACCGGTTTCATGATTTTTTTCAACATCAAGAAAATTTTACGTTTTCATCGAAAAATTTCGACATACTATACTATGACTTTTTGTAAAATTTTCCAACATTTCACGAAATTACTTTTTTCCACCATAGAATCATTCTACATGCTATAATACGACCGTTTTCATGATTTTTTTTTTCAACATCAAAAAAATTTGACGTTTTCATCGAAAAATTTCGACTTACTATACTATGACTTTTTGTAAAATTTTCCAACATTTCACGAAATGACTTTTTTCCAGCACCATCATTTTACATGCTATAATACGACCGTTTTCATGATTTTTTTCAACATCAAAAAATTTGACGTTTTCATCGAAAAATTTCGACATACTATACTATGACGTTTTTTGTAAATTTTTTCCAACATTCGATAAAATGACTTTTTTCCACCATAGATTCATTTTACATGCTATAATACGACCGTTTTCATGACTTTTTTCAACATCAAAAAATTTGACGTTTTCATCGAAAAATTTCGACATACTATACTATGACGTTTTTTTTTTTTAATTTTCCAACATTTCACGAAATGACTTTTTTCCACCATAGAATCATTTTTCATGCTATAATATGACCGTTTTCATGATTTTCAACATACAAAAATTTCAGTTGTGTTTTTCGTAAAATTTTCGACATACTATACTATGACGTTTTTTGTAAAATTTTCTAACATTTCACGAAATTACTTTTTTCCACCATAGAATCATTCTACATGCTATAATACGACCGTTTTCATGATTTTTTTCAACATCGAAAAAATTTGACGTTTTCATCGAAAAATTTCGACTTACTATACTATGACTTTTTGTAAAATTTTCCAACATTTCACGAAATGACTTTTTTCCACCATAGATTCATTTTACATGCTATAATACGACCGTTTTCATGATTTTTTTCAACATCAAGAAAATTTTACGTTTTCATCGAAAAATTTCGACATACTATATACTATGACGTTTTTTTTTTTTTAATTTTCCAACATTTCACGAAATGACTTTTTTTCCACCATAGAATCATTTTTCATGCTATAATACGACCGTTTTCATGATTTTTTTCAACATCAAGAAAATTTTGCGTTTTCATCGAAAAATTTCGACATACTATACTATGACGTTTTTTTTTTTTTTAATTTTCCAACATTTCACGAAATGACTTTTTTCCACCATAGAATCATTTTACGTGCTATAATACGACCGTTTGCATGATTTTTTTCAACATCAAAAAAATTTGACGTTTTCATCGAAAAATTTCGACATACTATACTATGACTTTTTGTAAAATTTTCCAACATTTCACGAAATTACTTTTTTCCACCATAGAATCATTCTACATGCTATAATACGACCGTTTTCATGATTTTTTTCAACAACAAGAAAATTTTACGTTTTCATCGAAAAATTTCGACATACTATACTATGACTTTTTGTAAAATTTTCCAACATTTCACGAAATGACTTTTTTCCACCATAGATTCATTTTACATGCTATAATACGACTTTTTTTCATGATTTTTTTCAACATCAAAAAATTTGACATTTTCATCGAAAAATTTCGACATACTATACTATGACGTTTTTTTTTTTTTTAATTTTCCAACATTTCACGAAATGACTTTTTTCCACCATAGAATCATTTTTCATGCTATAATATGACCGTTTTCATGATTTTTTTCAACATACAAAAATTTGAGGTGTTTTTCGTAACATTTTCGACATACTATACTATGACGTTTTTTGTAAAATTTTCCAACATTTCACGAAATTACTTTTTTCCACCATAGAATCATTCTACATGCTATAATACGACCGTTTTCATGATTTTTTTCAACATCAAGAAAATTTTGCGTTTTCATCGAAAAATTTCGACATACTATACTATGACGTTTTTTTTTTTTTTAATTTTCCAACATTTCACGAAATGACTTTTTTCCACCATAGAATCATTTTACGTGCTATAATACGACCGTTTGCATGATTTTTTTCAACATCAAAAAAATTTGACGTTTTCATCGAAAAATTTCGACATACTATACTATGACTTTTTGTAAAATTTTCCAACATTTCACGAAATTACTTTTTTCCACCATAAAATCATTCTACATGCTATAATACGACCGTTTTCATGATTTTTTTCAACATCAAGAAAATTTTACGTTTTCATCGAAAAATTTCGACATACTATACTATGACTTTTTGTAAAATTTTCCAACATTTCACGAAATGACTTTTTTCCACCATAGAATCATTTTACATATTATAATACGACCGTTTTAATGATTTTTTTCAACATACAAAAATTTGAGGTGTTTTTCGTAAAATTTTCGACATACTATACTATGACGTTTTGTTTTTTTTTTTAATTTTCCAACATTTCACGAAATGACTTTTTTCCACCATGGAATCATTTTACATGCATATTACGACCGTTTTCATGATTTTTTTCAACATACAAAAATTTGAGGTGTTTTTGATAAAATTTTCAACATACTATACTGACGTTTTTTTTTTTTTTAATTTTCCAACATTTCACGAAATGACTTTTTTCCACCATGGAATCATTTTACATGCATATTACGACCGTTTTCATGATTTTTTTCAACATACAAAAATTTGAGGTGTTTTTCGTAAAATTTTCGACATACTATACTATGACGTTTTTTGTAAAATTTTCCAACATTTCACGAAATTACTTTTTTCCACCATAGAATCATTCTACATGCTATAATACGACCGTTTTCATGATTTTTTTCAACATCAAGAAAATTTTACGTTTTCATCGAAAAATTTCGACATACTATACTATGACGTTTTTTTTTTTTTTTTAATTTTCCAACATTTCACGAAATGACTTTTTTCCACCATAGAATCATTTTACATGCTATAATATGACCGTTTTAATGATTTTTTTTCAACATACAAAAATTTGAGGTGTTTTTTGTAAAATTTCGACATACTATACTATGACATTTTTTTGTAAAATTTTTCAACATTCGATAAAATGACTTTTTTCCACCATAGAATCATTTTACATGCTATAATACGGCCGTTTTCATGATTTTTTTCAACGTACAAAAATTTGAGGTGTTTTTGATAAAATTTTCAACATACTATACTGACATTTTTTTTGTAAAATTTTTCAACATTTCACGAAATTACTTTTTTCCACCATAGAATCATTCTACATGCTATAATACGACCGGTTTCATGATTTTTTTCAACATCAAGAAAATTTTACGTTTTCATCGAAAAATTTCGACATACTATACTATGACTTTTTGTAAAATTTTCCAACATTTCACGAAATTACTTTTTTCCACCATAGAATCATTCTACATGCTATAATACGACCGTTTTCATGATTTTTTTCAACATCAAAAAAATTTGACGTTTTCATCGAAAAATTTCGACTTACTATACTATGACTTTTTGTAAAATTTTCCAACATTTCACGAAATGACTTTTTTCCACCATAGATTCATTTTACATGCTATAATACGACCGTTTTCATGATTTTTTTCAACATCAAAAAATTTGACGTTTTCATCGAAAAATTTCGACATACTATACTATGACGTTTTTTGTAAATTTTTTTCCAACATTCGATAAAATGACTTTTTTCCACCATAGATTCATTTTACATGCTATAATACGACCGTTTTCATGACTTTTTTCAACATCAAAAAATTTGACGTTTTCATCGAAAAATTTCGACATACTATACTATGACGTTTTTTTTTTTTTTAATTTTCCAACATTTCACGAAATGACTTTTTTCCACCATAGAATCATTTTTCATGCTATAATATGACCGTTTTCATGATTTTCAACATACAAAAATTTGAGTTGTGTTTTTCGTAAAATTTTCGACATACTATACTATGACGTTTTTTGTAAAATTTTCCAACATTTCACGAAATTACTTTTTTCCACCATAGAATCATTCTACATGCTATAATACGACCGGTTTCATGATTTTTTTCAACATCAAGAAAATTTTACGTTTTCATCGAAAAATTTCGACATACTATACTATGACTTTTTGTAAAATTTTCCAACATTTCACGAAATGACTTTTTTCCACCATAGAATCATTCTACATGCTATAATACGACCGTTTTCATGATTTTTTTCAACATCAAAAAAATTTGACGTTTTCATCGAAAAATTTCGACTTACTATACTATGACTTTTTGTAAAATTTTCCAACATTTCACGAAATGACTTTTTTCCACCACCATCATTTTACATGCTATAATACGACCGTTTTCATGATTTTTTTCAACATCAAAAAATTTGACGTTTTCATCGAAAAATTTCGACATACTATACTATGACGTTTTTTGTAAATTTTTTCCAACATTCGATAAAATGACTTTTTTCCACCATAGATTCATTTTACATGCTATAATACGACCGTTTTCATGACTTTTTTCAACATCAAAAAATTTGACGTTTTCATCGAAAAATTTCGACATACTATACTATGACGTTTTTTTTTTTTTAATTTTCCAACATTTCACGAAATGACTTTTTTCCACCATAGAATCATTTTTCATGCTATAATATGACCGTTTTCATGATTTTCAACATACAAAAATTTCAGTTGTGTTTTTCGTAAAATTTTCGACATACTATACTATGACGTTTTTTGTAAAATTTTCCAACATTTCACGAAATTACTTTTTTCCACCATAGAATCATTCTACATGCTATAATACGACCGTTTTCATGATTTTTTTCAACATCGAAAAAATTTGACGTTTTCATCGAAAAATTTCGACTTACTATACTATGACTTTTTGTAAAATTTTCCAACATTTCACGAAATGACTTTTTTCCACCATAGATTCATTTTACATGCTATAATACGACCGTTTTCATGATTTTTTTCAACATCAAAAAATTTGACGTTTTTATCGAAAAATTTCGACATACTATACTATGACGTTTTTTGTAAATTTTTTCCAACATTCGATAAAAAGACTTTTTTCCACCATAGATTCATTTTACATGCTATAATACGACCGTTTTCATGATTTTTTTCAACATCAAGAAAATTTTACGTTTTCATCGAAAAATTTCGACATACTATATACTATGACGTTTTTTTTTTTTTTAATTTTCCAACATTTCACGAAATGACTTTTTTCCACCATAGAATCATTTTTCATGCTATAATACAGCCGTTTTAATGATTTTTTTCAACATACACAAATTTGAGGTGTTTTTTGTAAAATTTCGACATACTATACTATGACGTTTTTTTTTTTGAATTTTCCAACATTTCACGAAATGCCTTTTTTCCACCATGGAATCATTTTACATGCAATATTACAACCGTTTGCATGATTTTTTTCAACATACAAAAATTTGAGGTGTTTTTGATAAAATTTTCAACATACTATACTGACATTTTTTTTGTAAAATTTTTCAACATTTCACGAAATTACTTTTTTCCACCATAGAATCATTCTACATGCTATAATACGACCGTTTTCATGATTTTTTTCAACAAGAAAATTTTACGTTTTCATCGAAAAATTTCGACATACTATACTATGACTTTTTGTAAAATTTTCCAACATTTCACGAAATGACTTTTTTCCACCATAGATTCATTTTACATGCTATAATACGACCGTTTTCATGATTTTTTTCAACATCAAAAAATTTGACATTTTCATCGAAAAATTTCGACATACTATACTATGACGTTTTTTTTTTTTTAATTTTACAACATTTCACGAAATGACTTTTTTCCACCATAGAATCATTTTTCATGCTATAATATGACCGTTTTCATGATTTTTTTCAACATACAAAAATTTGAGGTGTTTTTCGTAAAATTTTCGACATACTATACTATGACGTTTTTTGTAAAATTTTCCAACATTTCACGAAATTACTTTTTTCCACCATAGAATCATTCTACATGCTATAATACGACCGTTTTCATGATTTTTTTCAACATCAAGAAAATTTTGCGTTTTCATCGAAAAATTTCGACATACTATACTATGACGTTTTTTTTTTTTTAATTTTCCAACATTTCACGAAATGACTTTTTTCCACCATAGAATCATTTTACGTGCTATAATACGACCGTTTGCATGATTTTTTTCAACATCAAAAAAATTTGACGTTTTCATCGAAAAATTTCGACATACTATACTATGACTTTTTGTAAAATTTTCCAACATTTCACGAAATTACTTTTTTCCACCATAGAATCATTCTACATGCTATAATACGACCGTTTTCATGATTTTTTTCAACAACAAGAAAATTTTACGTTTTCATCGAAAAATTTCGACATACTATACTATGACTTTTTGTAAAATTTTCCAACATTTCACGAAATGACTTTTTTCCACCATAGATTCATTTTACATGCTATAATACGACTTTTTTCATGATTTTTTTCAACATCAAAAAATTTGACATTTTCATCGAAAAATTTCGACATACTATACTATGACGTTTTTTTTTTTTTAATTTTCCAACATTTCACGAAATGACTTTTTTCCACCATAGAATCATTTTTCATGCTATAATATGACCGTTTTCATGATTTTTTTCAACATACAAAAATTTGAGGTGTTTTTCGTAACATTTTCGACATACTATACTATGACGTTTTTTGTAAAATTTTCCAACATTTCACGAAATTACTTTTTTCCACCATAGAATCATTCTACATGCTATAATACGACCGTTTTCATGATTTTTTTCAACATCAAGAAAATTTTGCGTTTTCATCGAAAAATTTCGACATACTATACTATGACTTTTTGTAAAATTTTCCAACATTTCACGAAATGACTTTTTTCCACCATAGAATCATTTTACATATTATAATACGACCGTTTTAATGATTTTTTTCAACATACAAAAATTTGAGGTGTTTTTCGTAAAATTTTCGACATACTATACTATGACGTTTTGTTTTTTTTTTAATTTTCCAACATTTCACGAAATGACTTTTTTCCACCATGGAATCATTTTACATGCATATTACGACCGTTTTCATGATTTTTTTCAACATACAAAAATTTGAGGTGTTTTTGATAAAATTTTCAACATACTATACTGACGTTTTTTTTTTTTAATTTTCCAACATTTCACGAAATGACTTTTTTCCACCATGGAATCATTTTACATGCATATTACGACCGTTTTCATGATTTTTTTCAACATACAAAAATTTGAGGTGTTTTTCGTAAAATTTTCGACATACTATACTATGACGTTTTTTGTAAAATTTTCCAACATTTCACGAAATTACTTTTTTCCACCATAGAATCATTCTACATGCTATAATACGACCGTTTTCATGATTTTTTTCAACATCAAGAAAATTTTACGTTTTCATCGAAAAATTTCGACATACTATACTATGACGTTTTTTTTTTTTTTTTTAATTTTCCAACATTTCACGAAATGACTTTTTTTCCACCATAGAATCATTTTACATGCTATAATATGACCGTTTTAATGATTTTTTTCAACATACAAAAATTTGAGGTGTTTTTTGTAAAATTTCGACATACTATACTATGACATTTTTTTGTAAAATTTTTCAACATTCGATAAAATGACTTTTTTCCACCATAGAATCATTTTACATGCTATAATACGGCCGTTTTCATGATTTTTTTCAACGTACAAAAATTTGAGGTGTTTTTGATAAAATTTTCAACATACTATACTGACATTTTTTTTGTAAAATTTTTCAACATTTCACGAAATTACTTTTTTCCACCATAGAATCATTCTACATGCTATAATACGACCGGTTTCATGATTTTTTTCAACATCAAGAAAATTTTACGTTTTCATCGAAAAATTTCGACATACTATACTATGACTTTTTGTAAAATTTTCCAACATTTCACGAAATTACTTTTTTCCACCATAGAATCATTCTACATGCTATAATACGACCGTTTTCATGATTTTTTTCAACATCAAAAAAATTTGACGTTTTCATCGAAAAATTTCGACATACTATACTATGACGTTTTTTGTAAATTTTTTCCAACATTCGATAAAATGACTTTTTTCCACCATAGATTCATTTTACATGCTATAATACGACCGTTTTCATGACTTTTTTCAACATCAAAAAATTTGACGTTTTCATCGAAAAATTTCGACATACTATACTATGACGTTTTTTTTTTTTTTAATTTTCCAACATTTCACGAAATGACTTTTTTTCCACCATAGAATCATTTTTCATGCTATAATATGACCGTTTTCATGATTTTCAACATACAAAAATTTGAGTTGTGTTTTTCGTAAAATTTTCGACATACTATACTATGACGTTTTTTGTAAATTTTTTCCAACATTCGATAAAAAGACTTTTTTCCACCATAGATTCATTTTACATGCTATAATACGACCGTTTTCATGATTTTTTTCAACATCAAGAAAATTTTACGTTTTCATCGAAAAATTTCGACATACTATATACTATGACGTTTTTTTTTTTTTTTAATTTTCCAACATTTCACGAAATTACTTTTTTCCACCATAGAATCATTCTACATGCTATAATACGACCGTTTTAATGATTTTTTCAACATACAAAAATTTGAGGTGTTTTTTGTAAAATTTCGACATACTATACTATGACATTTTTTTGTAAAATTTTTCAACATTCGATAAAATGACTTTTTTCCACCATAGAATCATTCTACATGCTATAATACGGCCGTTTTCATGATTTTTTTCAACATACAAAAATTTGAGGTGTTTTTTGTAAAATTTCGACATACTATATTACGACATTTCTTTGTAAAATTTTTCAACATTCGATAAAATGACTTTTTTCCACCATAGATTCATTTTACATGCTATAATACGACCGTTTTCATGATTTTTTTCAACATACAAAAATTTGAGGTGTTTTTCGTAAAATTTTCGACATACTATACTATGACGTTTTTTTTTTTTTTAATTTTCCAACATTTCACGAAATGACTTTTTTCCACCATAGAACCATTTTACATGCTATAATACGACCATTTTAATGATTTTTTTCAACATACAAAAATTTGAGGTGTTTTTTGTAAAATTTTCGACATACTATACTGACATTTTTTTTGTAAAATTTTCCAACATTTCACGAAACGACTTTTTTCCACCATAGATTCATTTTACATGCTATAATATGACTGTTTTCATGATTTTTTTCAACATCAAAAAATTTGACGTTTTCATCGAAAAATTTCCACATACTATACTGACGTTTTTTTTTTGTAAAATTTTCCAACATTTCATGAAATGACTTTTTTCAACCATACAATCATTTTACATGCTATAATACGGCCGTTTACATGATTTTTTTCAACATCGAAAAAATTTTACATACTATACTATGACTTTTTTGTAAAATTTTCCAACATTTCACGAAACGACTTTTTTCCACCATAGAATCATTTTAGATGCTATAATATGACCGTTTTCATGATTTTTTTCCAACATCAAAAAAATTTGACGTTTTCATCGAAAAATTTCGACATACTATACTATGACGTTTTTTTTTTTTTTTTAATTTTCCAACATTTCACGAAATGACTTTTTTCCACCATAGAATCATTTTACATGCTATAATATGACCGTTTTAATGATTTTTTTCAACATACACAAATTTGAGGTGTTTTTTGTAAAATTTCGACATACTATACTATGACGTTTTTTTTTTTGAATTTTCCAACATTTCACGAAATGCCTTTTTTCCACCATGGAATCATTTTACATGCAATATTACAACCGTTTGCATGATTTTTTTCAACATACAAAAATTTGAGGTGTTTTTGATAAAATTTTCAACATACTATACTGACATTTTTTTTGTAAAATTTTTCAACATTTCACGAAATTACTTTTTTCCACCATAGAATCATTCTACATGCTATAATACGACCGTTTTCATGATTTTTTTCAACATCAAGAAAATTTTACGTTTTCATCGAAAAATTGACATACTATACTATGACTTTTTGTAAAATTTTCCAACATTTCACGAAATTACTTTTTTCCACCATAGAATCATTCTACATGCTATAATACGACCGTTTTCATGATTTTTTTCAACAACAAGAAAATTTTACGTTTTCATCGAAAAATTTCGACATACTATACTATGACTTTTTGTAAAATTTTCCAACATTTCACGAAATGACTTTTTTCCACCATAGATTCATTTTACATGCTATAATACGACCGTTTTCATGATTTTTTTCAACATCAAAATATTTGACATTTTCATCGAAAAATTTCGACATACTATACTATGACGTTTTTTTTTTTTTTTAATTTTACAACATTTCACGAAATGACTTTTTTCCACCATAGCATCATTTTTCATGCTATAATATGACCGTTTTCATGATTTTTTTCAACATACAAAAATTTGAGGTGTTTTTCGTAAAATTTTCGACATACTATACTATGACGTTTTTTGTAAAATTTTCCAACATTTCACGAAATTACTTTTTTCCACCATAGAATCATTCTACATGCTATAATACGACCGTTTTCATGATTTTTTTCAACATCAAGAAAATTTGACATTTTCATCGAAAAATTTCGACATACTATACTATGACGTTTTTTTTTTTTTTAATTTTCCAACATTTCACGAAATGACTTTTTTCCACCATAGAATCATTTTTCATGCTATAATATGACCGTTTTCATGATTTTTTTCAACATACAAAAATTTGAGGTGTTTTTCGTAACATTTTCGACATACTATACTATGACGTTTTTTGTAAAATTTTCCAACATTTCACGAAATTACTTTTTTCCACCATAGAATCATTCTACATGCTATAATACGACCGTTTTCATGATTTTTTTCAACATCAAGAAAATTTTGCGTTTTCATCGAAAAATTTCGACATACTATACTATGACGTTTTTTTTTTTTTTTAATTTTCCAACATTTCACGAAATGACTTTTTTCCACCATAGAATCATTTTACGTGCTATAATACGACCGTTTGCATGATTTTTTTCAACATCAAAAAAATTTGACGTTTTCATCGAAAAATTTCGACATACTATACTATGACTTTTTGTAAAATTTTCCAACATTTCACGAAATTACTTTTTTCCACCATAAAATCATTCTACATGCTATAATACGACCGTTTTCATGATTTTTTTCAACATCAAGAAAATTTTACGTTTTCATCGAAAAATTTCGACATACTATACTATGACTTTTTGTAAAATTTTCCAACATTTCACGAAATGACTTTTTTCCACCATAGATTCATTTTACATGCTATAATACGACCGTTTTCATGATTTTTTTCAACATCAAAAAAATTTGACGTTTTCATCGAAAAATTTCGACTTACTATACTATGACTTTTTGTAAAATTTTCCAACATTTCACGAAATGACTTTTTTCCACCATAGATTCATTTTACATGCTATAATACGACCGTTTTCATGATTTTTTTCAACATCAAAAAATTTGACGTTTTTATCGAAAAATTTCGACATACTATACTATGACGTTCTTTGTAAATTTTTTCCAACATTCGATAAAATGACTTTTTTCCACCATAGATTCATTTTACATGCTATAATACGGCCGTTTTCATGATTTTTTTCAACATAAAAAAATTTGAGGTGTTTTTCGTAAAATTTTCGACATACTATACTATGACGTTTTTTTTTTTTTTTAATTTTCCAACATTTCACGAAATGACTTTTTTCCACCATAGAACCATTTTACATGCTATAATACGACCATTTTAATGATTTTTTTCAACATACAAAAATTTGAGGTGTTTTTTGTAAAATGTTCGACATACTATACTATGATTTTTTGTAAAATTTTCCAACATTTCACGAAACGACTTTTTTCCACCACAGATTCATTTTACATGCTATAATACGACCGTTTTAATGATTTTTTTCAACATCAAAAAAATTTGACATTTTCATCGAAAAATTTCGACATACAATACTATGACGTTTTTTGTAAAATTTTCCAACATTTCACGAAATTACTTTTTTCCACCATAGAACCATTTTACATGCTATAATACGACCGTTTTCATGATTTTTTTCAACATCAAAAAAATTTGACATTTTCATCGAAAAATTTCGACATACTATACTATGACGTTTTTTTGTAAAATTTTCCAACATTTCACGAAATTACTTTTTTCCACCATAGAATCATTCTACATGCTATAATATAACCGTTTTCATGATGTTTTTCAACATCAAAAAAATTTGACGTTTTCATCGAAAAATTTCGACATACTATACTATGACGTTTTTTTTTTTTTTTAATTTTCCAACATTTCACGAAATGACTTTTTTCCACCATAGAATCATTTTAGATGCTATAATATGACCGTTTTAATGATTTTTTTCAACATAAAAAAATTTGAGGTGTTTTTTGTAAAATTTCGACATACTATACTGACATTTTTTTGTAAAATTTTTCAACATTCGATAAAATGACTTTTTTCCACTATAGATTCATTTTACATGCTATAATACGACCGTTTTCCTGATTTTTTTCAACATACAAAAACTTGAGGTTTTTTTCGTGAAATTTTCGACATACTATACTATGACATTTTTTTTGTAAAATTTTTCAACATTTCACGAAATGACTTTTTTCCACCATAAAATCATTTTACATGCTATAATATGACCGTTTTAATGATTTTTTTCAACATACAAAAATTTGAGGTGTTTTTTGTAAAATTTCGACATACTATACTATGACGTTTTTTTGTAAAATTTTTCAACATTCGATAAAATGACTTTTCCACCATAGAATCATTTTACATGCTATAATACGGCCGTTTTCATGATTTTTTTCAACATACAAAAATTTGAGGTGTTTTTCGTAAAATTTTCGACATACTATACTATGACGTTTTTTTTTTTTAATTTTCCAACATTTCACGAAATGACTTTTTTCCACCATGGAATCATTTTACATGCAATATTACAACCGTTTTCATCATTTTTTTCAACATACAAAAATTTGAGGTGTTTTTCATAAAATTTTCGACATACTATACTGACATTTTTTTTTGTAAAATTTTTCAACATTTCACGAAATGACTTTTTTCCACCATAGATTCATTTTACATGCTATAATATGACTGTTTTCATGATTTTTTTCAACATCAAAAAATTTGACGTTTTCATCGAAAAATTTCCACATACTATACTATGACGTTTTTTTTTTGTAAAATTTTCCAACATTTCATGAAATGACTTTTTTCAACCATACAATCATTTTACATGCTATAATACGGCCGTTTACATGATTTTTTTCAACATCGAAAAAATTTTACATACTATACTATGACTTTTTTGTAAAATTTTCCAACATTTCACGAAACGACTTTTTTCCACCATAGAATCATTTTAGATGCTATAATATGACCGTTTTCATGATTTTTTTCCAACATCAAAAAAATTTGACGTTTTCATCGAAAAATTTCGACATACTATACTATGACGTTTTTTTTGTTTTTTTAATTTTCCAACATTTCACGAAATGACTTTTTTCCACCATAGAATCATTTTACATGCTATAATATGACCGTTTTAATGATTTTTTTCAACATACACAAATTTGAGGTGTTTTTTGTAAAATTTCGACATACTATACTATGACATTTTTTTGTAAAATTTTTCAACATTCGATAAAATGACTTTTTTCCACTATAGATTCATTTTACATGCTATAATACGACCGTTTTCATGATTTTTTTCAACATCAAAAAAATTTGACGTTTTCATAGAAAAATTTCCACATACTATAGTATGACTTTTTTTTGTAAAATTTTCCAACATTTCATGAAATGACTTTTTTCCACCATAGATTAATTTTACATGCTATAATACGACCGTTTACATGATTTTTTTCAACATCAAAAAATTTGACGTTTTCATCGAAAAATTTCCACATACTATACTATGACGTTTTTTTTTTCTAAAATTTTCCAACATTTCACGAAATGACTTTTTTCCATCATAGAATCATTTTACATACTATAATATGACCGTTTACATGATTTTTTTCAACATCAAAAAAATTTGACATACTATACTATGACTTTTTTTGTAAAATTTTCCAACATTTCACAAAACGACTTTTTTCCACCATAGAATCATTTTACATATTATAATACGACCGTTTTAATGATTTTTTTCAACATACAAAAATTTGAGGTGTTTTTCGTAAAATTTTCGACATACTATACTATGACGTTTTGTTTTTTTTTTTAATTTTCCAACATTTCACGAAATGACTTTTTTCCACCATGGAATCATTTTACATGCATATTACGACCGTTTTCATGATTTTTTTCAACATACAAAAATTTGAGGTGTTTTTCGTAAAATTTTCGACATACTATACTATGACGTTTTTTGTAAAATTTTCCAACATTTCACGAAATTACTTTTTTCCACCATAGAATCATTCTACATGCTATAATACGACCGTTTTCATGATTTTTTTCAACATCAAGAAAATTTTACGTTTTCATCGAAAAATTTCGACATACTATACTATGACGTTTTTTTTTTTTTTTTTAATTTTCCAACATTTCACGAAATGACTTTTTTCCACCATAGAACCATTTTACATGCTATAATACGACCATTTTAATGATTTTTTTCAACATACAAAAATTTGAGGTGTTTTTTGTAAAATTTTCGACATACTATACTATGATTTTTTGTAAAATTTTCCAACATTTCACGAAACGACTTTTTTCCACCATAGATTCATTTTACATGCTATAATACGACCGTTTTCATGATTTTTTTCAACATACAAAAATTTGAGGTGTTTTTTGTAAAATTTCGACATACTATACTATGACATTTTTTTGTAAAATTTTTCAACATTCGATAAAATGACTTTTTTCCACTATAGATTCATTTTACATGCTATAATACGACCGTTTTCATGATTTTTTTCAACATACAAAAACTTGAGGTGTTTTTCGTGAAATTTTCGACATACTATACTATGACATTTTTTTTGTAAAATTTTTCAACATTTCACGAAATGACTTTTTTCCACCATAAAATCATTTTACATGCTATAATATGACCGTTTTAATGATTTTTTTCAACATACAAAAATTTGAGGTGTTTTTTGTAAAATTTCGACATACTATACTATGACGTTTTTTTGTAAAATTTTTCAACATTCGATAAAATGACTTTTCCACCATAGAATCATTTTACATGCTATAATACGGCCGTTTTCATGATTTTTTTCAACATACAAAAATTTGAGGTGTTTTTCGTAAAATTTTCGACATACTATACTATGACGTTTTTTTTTTTTAATTTTCCAACATTTCACGAAATGACTTTTTTCCACCATGGAATCATTTTACATGCAATATTACAACCGTTTTCATGATTTTTTTCAACATACAAAAATTTGAGGTGTTTTTCATAAAATTTTCGACATACTATACTGACATTTTTTTTGTAAAATTTTTCAACATTTCACGAAATGACTTTTTTCCACCATAGATTCATTTTACATGCTATAATATGACTGTTTTCATGATTTTTTTCAACATCAAAAAATTTGACGTTTTCATCGAAAAATTTCCACATACTATACTATGACGTTTTTTTTTTGTAAAATTCTCCAACATTTCATGAAATGACTTTTTTCAACCATACAATCATTTTACATGCTATAATACGGCCGTTTACATGATTTTTTTCAACATCGAAAAAATTTTACATACTATACTATGACTTTTTTGTAAAATTTTCCAACATTTCACGAAACGACTTTTTTCCACCATAGAATCATTTTAGATGCTATAATATGACCGTTTTCATGATTTTTTTCCAACATCAAAAAAATTTGACGTTTTCATCGAAAAATTTCGACATACTATACTATGACGTTTTTTTTGTTTTTTTAATTTTCCAACATTTCACGAAATGACTTTTTTCCACCATAGAATCATTTTACATGCTATAATATGACCGTTTTAATGATTTTTTTCAACATACACAAATTTGGGGTGTTTTTTGTAAAATTTCGACATACTATACTATGACATTTTTTTGTAAAATTTTTCAACATTCGATAAAATGACTTTTTTCCACTATAGATTCATTTTACATGCTATAATACGACCGTTTTCATGATTTTTTTCAACATCAAAAAAATTTGACGTTTTCATAGAAAAATTTCCACATACTATAGTATGACTTTTTTTAATAAAATTTTCCAACATTTCATGAAATGACTTTTTTCCACCATAGATTAATTTTACATGCTATAATACGACCGTTTACATGATTTTTTTCAACATCAAAAAATTTGACGTTTTCATCGAAAAATTTCCACATACTATACTATGACGTTTTTTTTTTTCTAAAATTTTCCAACATTTCACGAAATGACTTTTTTCCATCATAGAATCATTTTACATACTATAATATGACCGTTTACATGATTTTTTTCAACATCAAAAAAATTTGACATACTATACTATGACTTTTTTTGTAAAATTTTCCAACATTTCACAAAACGACTTTTTTCCACCATAGAATCATTTTACATATTATAATACGACCGTTTTAATGATTTTTTTCAACATACAAAAATTTGAGGTGTTTTTCGTAAAATTTTCGACATACTATACTATGACGTTTTGTTTTTTTTTTAATTTTCCAACATTTCACGAAATGACTTTTTTCCACCATGGAATCATTTTACATGCATATTACGACCGTTTTCATGATTTTTTTCAACATACAAAAATTTGAGGTGTTTTTGATAAAATTTTCAACATACTATACTGACGTTTTTTTTTTTTTAAATTTTCCAACATTTCACGAAATGACTTTTTTCCACCATGGAATCATTTTACATGCATATTACGACCGTTTTCATGATTTTTTTCAACATACAAAAATTTGAGGTGTTTTTCGTAAAATTTTCGACATACACTATGACGTTTTTTGTAAAATTTTCCAACATTTCACGAAATTACTTTTTTCCACCATAGAATCATTCTACATGCTATAATACGACCGTTTTCATGATTTTTTTCAACATCAAGAAAATTTTACGTTTTCATCGAAAAATTTCGACATACTATACTATGACGTTTTTTTTTTTTTTTTTTTTAATTTTCCAACATTTCACGAAATGACTTTTTTCCACCATAGAATCATTTTACATGCTATAATATGACCGTTTTAATGATTTTTTTCAACATACAAAAATTTGAGGTGTTTTTTGTAAAATTTCGACATACTATACTATGACATTTTTTTGTAAAATTTTTCAACATTCGATAAAATGACTTTTTTCCACCATAGAATCATTTTACATGCTATAATACGGCCGTTTTCATGATTTTTTTCAACGTACAAAAATTTGAGGTGTTTTTGATAAAATTTTCAACATACTATACTGACATTTTTTTTGTAAAATTTTTCAACATTTCACGAAATTACTTTTTTCCACCATAGAATCATTCTACATGCTATAATACGACCGGTTTCATGATTTTTTTCAACATCAAGAAAATTTTACGTTTTCATCGAAAAATTTCGACATACTATACTATGACTTTTTGTAAAATTTTCCAACATTTCACGAAATTACTTTTTTCCACCACAGAATCATTCTACATGCTATAATACGACCGTTTTCATGATTTTTTTCAACATCAAAAAAATTTGACGTTTTCATCGAAAAATTTCGACTTACTATACTATGACTTTTTGTAAAATTTTCCAACATTTCACGAAATGACTTTTTTCCACCACCATCATTTTACATGCTATAATACGACCGTTTTCATGGTTTTTTTCAACATCAAAAAATTTGACGTTTTCATCGAAAAATTTCGACATACTATACTATGACGTTTTTTGTAAATTTTTTCCAACATTCGATAAAATGACTTTTTTCCACCATAGATTCATTTTACATGCTATAATACGACCGTTTTCATGACTTTTTTCAACATCAAAAAATTTGACGTTTTCATCGAAAAATTTCGACATACTATACTATGACGTTTTTTTTTTTTTTAATTTTCCAACATTTCACGAAATGACTTTTTTCCACCATAGAATCATTTTTCATGCTATAATATGACCGTTTTCATGATTTTCAACATACAAAAATTTGAGGTGTTTTTCGTAAAATTTTCGACATACTATACTATGACGTTTTTTGTAAAATTTTCCAACATTTCACGAAATTACTTTTTTCCACCATAGAATCATTCTACATGCTATAATACGACCGTTTTCATGATTTTTTTCAACATCGAAAAAATTTGACGTTTTCATCGAAAAATTTCGACTTACTATACTATGACTTTTTGTAAAATTTTCCAACATTTCACGAAATGACTTTTTTCCACCATAGATTCATTTTACATGCTATAATACGACCGTTTTCATGATTTTTTTCAACATCAAAAAATTTGACGTTTTTATCGAAAAATTTCGACATACTATACTATGACGTTTTTTGTAAATTTTTTCCAACATTCGATAAAAAGACTTTTTTCCACCATAGCTTCATTTTACATGCTATAATACGACCGTTTTCATGATTTTTTTCAACATCAAAAAATTTGACGTTTTCATCGAAAAATTTCCACATACTATACTATGACGTTTTTTTTTTTCTAAAATTTTCCAACATTTCACGAAATGACTTTTTTTCCACCATAGCTTCATTTTACATGCTATAATACGACCGTTTACATGATTTTTTTCAACATCAAAAAAATTTTACATACTATACTATGACTTTTTTTGTAAAATTTTCCAACATTTCACAAAACGACTTTTTTCCACCATAGAATCATTTTACATGCTATAATACGACCGTTTTCATGATTTTTTTCAAAATCAAGAAAATTTTACGTTTTCATCGAAAAATTTCGACATGCTATAGTATGACTTTTTTTTGTAAAATTTCCAACATTTCACGAAATGACTTTTTTCCACCATAGAATCATTTTACATGCTATAATATGACCGTTTTAATGATTTTTTTCAACATACAAAAATTTGAGATGTTTTTTGTAAAATTTCGACATACTATATTACGACATTTCTTTGTAAAATTTTTCAACATTCGATAAAATGACTTTTTTCCACCATAGAATCATTTTACATGCTATAATGCGACCGTTTTCATGATTTTTTTCAACATACAAAAATTTGAGGTGTTTTTTGTAAAAATTTTACATACTATACTGAGACATTTTTTGTAAAATTTTCCAACATTTCACGAAATGACTTTTTTCCACCATGGATTCATTTTACATGCTATAATACGACCGTTTTCATGATTTTTTTCAACATACAAAAATTTGAGGTGTTTTGCGTAAAATTTTCGACATACTATACTATGACGTTTTTTTTTTTTTTTAATTTTCCAACATTTCACGAAATGACTTTTTTCCACCATAGAACCATTTTACATGCTGTAATACGACCATTTTAATGATTTTTTTCAACATACAAAAATTTGAGGTGTTTTTTGTAAAATTTTAGACATACTATACTATGATTTTTTGTAAAATTTTCCAACATTTCACGAAACGACTTTTTTCCACCATAGATTCATTTTACATGCTATAATACGGCCGTTTTCATGATTTTTTTCAACATACAAAAATTTGAGGTGTTTTTTGTAAAATTTTCGACATACTATACTATGACGTTTTTTTTTTGAATTTTCCAACATTTCACGAAATGCCTTTTTTCCACCATGGAATCATTTTACATGCAATATTACAACCGTTTTCATGATGTTTTTCAACATCAAAAAAATTTGACGTTTTCATCGAAAAATTTCGACATACTATACTATAACTTTTTTTGTAAAATTTTCCAACATTTCAGGAAATGACTTTTTTCCACCATAGAATCATTTTAGATGCTATAATATGACCGTTTTAATGATTTTTTTCAACATACAAACATTTGAGGTGTTTTTTGTAAAATTTCGACATACTATACTATGACATTTTTTTGTAAAATTTTTCAACATTCGATAAAATGACTTTTTTCCACCATAGATTCATTTTACATGCTATAATACGACCGTTTTCATGATTTTTTTCAACATCAAAAAATTTGACGTTTTCATCGAAAAATTTCCACATACTATACTATGACGGTTTTTTTTTGTAAAATTTTCCAACATTTCACGAAATGAATTTTTTCCACCATAGAATCATTTTACATGCTATAATACGACCATTTTCATGATTTTTTTCAATATACAAAAACTTGAGGTGTTTTTCGTAAAATTTTCGACATACTATACTATGACGTTTTTTTTTTTTTTTTTAATTTTCCAACATTTCACGAAATGACTTTTTTCCACCATAGAACCATTTTACATGCTATAATACGACCGTTTTCATGATTTTTTTCAACATCAAGAAAATTTTACGTTTTCATCGAAAAATTTCGACATACTATACTGACGTTTTTTTTTTTTTTTTAATTTTCCAACATTTCACGAAATGACTTTTTTCCACCATAGAATCATTTTACATGCTATAATATGACCGTTTTAATGATTTTTTTCAACATACAAAAATTTGAGGTGTTTTTTGTAAAATTTCAACATACTATACTATGACGTTTTTTTGTAAAATTTTTCAACATTTGATAAAATGACTTTTTTCCACTATAGATTCATTTTACATGCTATAATACGACCGTTTTAATGATTTTTTTTCAACATACAAGAATTTGAGGTGTTTTTTGTAAAATTTTGACATACTATACTATGACTTTTTTTGGTTAAATTTTTCAACATTCGATAAAATGACTTTTTTCAACCATAGATTTATTTTACAAGCTGTAATACGACCGTTTTAATGATTTTTTTCAACATCAAAAAAATTTGACGTTTTCATTGAAAAATTTCAACATACTATACTATGACGTTTTTTGTAAAATTTTCCAACATTTCACGCAATGACTTTTTTCCACCATAAAATCATTTTACATGCTATAATGTGACCGTTTTCATGATTTTTTTTCAACATACAAAAATTTGAGGTGTTTTTCGTAAAATTTTCGACATACTATACTATGACATGTTTTTTGTAAAATTTTTCAACATTCGATAAAATGACTTTTTTCAACCATAGATTTATTTTACAAGCTATAATACGACCGTTTGCATGATTTTTTTCAACATCAAGAAAATTTTACGTTTTCATCGAAAAATTTCGACATGCTATAGTATGACTTTTTTTTGTAAAATTTCCAACATTTCACGAAATGACTTTTTTCCACCATAGAATCATTTTACATGCTATAATATGACCGTTTTAATGATTTTTTTCAACATACAAAAATTTGAGATGTTTTTTGTAAAATTTCGACATACTATATTACGACATTTCTTTGTAAAATTTTTCAACATTCGATAAAATGACTTTTTTCCACCATAGAATCATTTTACATGCTATAATACGACCGTTTTCATGATTTTTTTCAACATCAAGAAAATTTTACGTTTTCATCGAAAAATTTCGACATACTATACTATGACGTTTTTTTTTTTTTTAATTTTCCAACATTTCACGAAATGACTTTTTTCCACCATGGAATCATTTTACATGCTATAATGCGACCGTTTTCATGATTTTTTTCAACATACAAAAATTTGAGGTGTTTTTTGTAAAAATTTTACATACTATACTGAGACATTTTTTGTAAAATTTTCCAACATTTCACGAAATGACTTTTTTCCACCATGGAATCATTTTACATGCTATAATACGACCGTTTTCATGATTTTTTTCAACATACAAAAATTTGAGGTGTTTTTTGTAAAATTTCGACATACTATACTATGACATTTTTTTTGTAAAATTTTTCAACATTCGATAAAATGACTTTTTTCCACCATAGATTCATTTTACATGCTATAATACGACCGTTTTCATGATTTTTTTCAACATACAAAAATTTGAGGTGTTTTTCGTAAAATTTTCGACATACTATACTATGACGTTTTTTTTTTTTTTAATTTTCCAACATTTCACGAAATGACTTTTTTCCACCATAGAACCATTTTACATGCTATAATACGACCATTTTAATGATTTTTTTCAACATACAAAAATTTGAGGTGTTTTTTGTAAAATTTTCGACATACTATAGTATGATTTTTTGTAAAATTTCCCAACATTTCACGAAACGACTTTTTTCCACCATAGATTCATTTTACATGCTATAATATAACCGTTTTCATGATGTTTTTCAACATCAAAAAAATTTGACGTTTTCATCGAAAAATTTCGACATACTATACTATGACTTTTTTTGTAAAATTTTCCAACATTTCAGGAAATGACTTTTTTCCACCATAGAATAATTTACATGCTATAATATGACCATTTTAATGATTTTTTTCAACATACAAAAATTTGAGGTGTTTTTTGTAAAATTTTTACATACTATACTATGACATTTTTTGTAAAATTTTCCAACATTTCACGAAATGACTTTTTTCCACCATAGATTCATTTTACATGCTATAATACGACCGTTTTCATGATTTTTTTCAACATCAAAAAATTTGACGTTTTCATCGAAAAATTTCCACATACTATACTATGACGTTTTTTTTTTTTTTAATTTTCCAACATTTCACGAAATGACTTTTTTCCACCATAGAATCATTTTAGATGCTATAATATGACCGTTTTAATGATTTTTTTTCAACATACAAAAATTTGAGGTGTTTTTCGTAAAATTTTCGACATACTATACTATGACGTTTTTTTTTTTTTTTTTTTTCCAACATTTCACGAAATGACTTTTTTCCACCATAGAACCATTTTACATGCTATAATACGACCGTTTTCATGATTTTTTTCAACATCAAAAAAATTTGACATTTTCATCGAAAAATTTCGACATACTATACTATGACGTTTTTTGTAAAATTTTCCAACATTTCACAAAACGACTTTTTTCCACCATAGAATCATTTTACATATTATAATACGACCGTTTTAATGAGTTTTTTCAACATACAAAAATTTGAAGTTTTTTTCGTAAAATTTTCGACATACTATACTATGACTTTTTTTTTTTTTTTTAATTTTCCAACATTTCACGAAATGACTTTTTTCCACCATGGAATCATTTTACATGCATATTACGACCGTTTTCATGATTTTTTTCAACATACAAGAATTTGAGGTGTTTTTTGTAAAATTTTGACATACTATACTATGACTTTTTTGGTTAAATTTTTCAACATTCGATAAAATGACTTTTTTCAACCATAGATTAATTTTACAAGCTATAATACGACCGTTTTTATGATTTTTTTCAACATCAAAAAAATTTGACGTTTTCATTGAAAAATTTCAACATACTATACTATGACGTTTTTTGTAAAATTTTCCAACATTTCATGCAATGACTTTTTTTCCACCATAAAATCATTTTACATGCTATAATGTGACCGTTTTCATGATTTTTTTTCAACATACAAAAATTTGAGGTGTTTTTCGTAAAATTTTCGACATACTATACTATGACTTTTTTTTGTAAAATTTTCCAACATTTCACGAAATGACTTTTTTCCATCATAGATTCATTTTACATGCTATAATATGACCGTTTTAATGATTTTTTTCAACATACAAAAATTTGAGGTGTTTTTTCGTAAAATTTTCGACATACTATACTATGACGTTTTTTTTTTTTTAATTTTCCAACATTTCACGAAATGACTTTTTTCCACCATAGATTCATTTTACATGCTATAATACGACCGTTTTCATGATTTTTTTCAACATACAAAAATTTGAGGTGTTTTTCATAAAATTTTCGACATACTATACTATGACATTTTTTTTGTAAAATTTTTCAACATTTCACGAAATTACTTTTTTCCACCATAGAATCATTCTACATGCTATAATACGGCAGATTTCATGATTTTTTTCAACATCAAAAAAATTTGACATTTTCATCGAAAATTTTCGACATACTATACTATGATGTTTTTTGTAAAATTTTCCAACATTCAATAAAATGACTTTTTTCCACCATAGAATCATTTTACATGCTATAATATGACCGTTTTCATGATTTTTTTCAACATACAAAAATTTGAGGTGTTTTTTGTAAAATTTCGACATACTATACTGACATTTTTTTGTAAAATTTTCCAACATTCGATAAAATGACCTTTTTCCACCATAGATTCATTTTACATGCTATAATACGACCGTTTTCAGGATTTGTTTCAACATCAAGAAAATTTGACGTTTTCATCGAACTCTAGATCATATAAAATTTGCTCTGAATTTGATTGGTATTAGTTTTAGTAATAATATATTTAATAACTAGCTCTGAAGACAAAAAGTTACTTTTTTTAAATTCAGGGCTTGATTCCCAGAATTGTACATTTACATCAGTCAGCGGTGGCTTTGTGCAGGCTGGATTCATTCAGTCTGGATGCGGAGGGGTGAACAGCTCTGACTGCAGCTAGGAGGGTCTGCTGACGAGGACCGGGCCCCCTATGAGAGCTTTGGGACCGGGTAGGGGTCCACGGCAGCACCCGCTGCTCATTGAGAAGAGGAAGAACGATACCTGCTTTCTCCATAACACCAGAAAACACTCGTTAGATTTGGCCCTAATTTCTTTTTTGAAAGACTCGCTAGAGGGGTCTGAAAACTGGCTAAATATAGCGACTAAGTCGCTAAGTAGGCGTCACAGCACTGTTGCTAGAAACCACTGATACTGAGACGCGACAGTGCGTATGTCACTAAATCAAGATGCATTGTGGGAAATGCAGTTTAAAGACACAGTACTTCTGTAAAGCGGCATAGAATTGAATGATATGCAATCTATATTCTTTGCAATCCCTCACGGGCCACATAAAGTGAGGTGGCGGGCCGTATTTGGCCCGCGGGCCTTGAGTTTGACACGTGTACATTTTTTCATGAAATTTTTCAATGTACTATATAATGACTTTTCTATCATAATATTGTTTAGCATACTATAACAAGATTAACATGATTTTTTTTCAAGATTCAATACAATGACCTGTTTTTCATGAAATTTTTTGACATACTATACTATGACGTTTTTTCATGAAATTTTTCAACCTACAATAATATGACTTTTTTATCATAATATTGTTTAACATACTGTAATAAGATTATTAACATGATTTTTTTCAAGATTCAATAATATGAACTTTTTTCATAAAATTTTTCGACATACTACTATGACGTTTTTTCATGAAATTTTTCAACGTACTATAATATGACTTTTCTATCACAATATTGATTAACATACGATTGAAATTTTTCAACATAATGTAATTTGACTGTTTTAAATCATAATATTGTTTAACATAATATAATAAGATTGTTCACATGATTTTTTTCAAGATTCAATACAATGACCTGTTTTTCATTAAATTTTTTGACATACTATACTATGACTTTTTTTCATGAAATTTTTCAATGTATTATAATAGGGCTTTTCTATCATAATACCTTATTACAAACTATAAAGTTGTTAACATGATTTTTTTCAAGATGCAATACTGACCTGTTTTTCATGAAATTTTTCGACATACTATACTATGTTTTTTCATGAAATTTTTCAAAGTACTATAATATGACTTTTCTATCATAATACCTTATAACAAACTATAATATAATTCTTAACATGATTTTTTTCAAGATTCATTACTATGACCTGTTTTTCATGAAATTTTTCAACATACTACGATTTTTCTAACATACTATTGATTAACATACTATAATAACATTAACATGATTTTTTTCAAGATTCAATACTATGACCTGTTTTTCATGAAATTCTTCGACATACTATACTATGACTTTTTTCATGAAATTTTTCAATGTACTATAATATGACTTTTCTATCATAATACCTTATAACAAACTATAATATAATAGTTAACATGATTTTTTTCAAGATTCAATACTATGAACTTTTTTCACGAAATTTTTCGACATAGTATACTATGATGTTGTTTGACTAAATTTTTCAACTTACTATGACGTTTTTTCACGAAATTTTTCAACATAGCATGACGTTTTTTCGCGAAATTTGTCGACATACCATACTATGACGTTTTTTCGCAAAATTTTTCAACATACTATACTATGACATTTTTTCGTGAAATTTTTCGACATACTATACTATGACGTTTTTTCGTGAAATTTTTCGAAATACTATACTATGATGTTTTTTTCATGAAATTTTTCGACACTATACGATGACGTTTTTTCACAAATTTTTTTCGACATACTATACTATGACGTTTTTTCGCAAAATTTTTCGACATACTATGACGTTTTGTCACAAAATTTTTCGACATACTATGCTATGACGTTTTTTCGCGAAATTTTTCGACATACTATGACGTTTTTTCACGAAATTTTTCGACATACTATGACGTTTTTTCACGAAATTTTTCGACATACTATACTATGAGGTTTTGCGCAAAATTTCGACATACTATACTGTGACGTTTTTTGACGAAATTTTTCGACATAGTATACTATGACGTTTTTTGACGAACTTTTTCGACATAGTATACTATGACGTTTTTTGACGAACTTTTTCGACATAGTATACTATGACGTTTTTTGACGAACTTTTTCGACATAGTATACTATGACGTTTTTTAACGACATTTTTCGACTTACTATACTATGACGTTTTTTAACGACATTTGTCGACAACCACACTGACGTTTTTTCTCGAAATTTGTCGAGATACTTTACTATGCGTTTTTTCAGGAAATTTTTCGACATACCATACTATGACGATTTTTTGGCGAAATTTTTTGACAGACAATACTATGACGTTTTTTCGCGAAATTTGTCGACATACTATACTATGACATTTTTTCGCTAAATTTGTCGACATACTATACTATGACGTTTTTTCACGAAATTTGTCGACATACTATACTATGACGTTTTTTCACGAAATTTTTCGACATACTATACTGACTTTTTTGCGAAATTTGTCAATATATTATACTATGACTTTTTTTGCGAAATTTGTTAAAAGCCAATACTACGACGATTTTTCACGAAATTTGTCGACATACTAATATACTATGACGTTTTTTCACGAAATTTGTCAACATACCATGCTATGAGGTTTTTTCATGAAATAATTGACAGACTATACTATGACGTTTTTTCGCAAAATTTTTGACATACTATACTATGGCGTTTTTTCGCGAAATTTGTCGACATATACTATGACGTTTTTTCACAAAATTTGTTGAAAGCCAATACTACGATTTTTCACGAAATGTGTTGACATACTATACAATGACTTTTTTTCACAAAAATTTTTGACATACTATATATACTGTTTTTTCACAAAATTTTTCGACATACTATACAGTGAACCCTCGTTTATCGCGGGAGTTGCGTTCCAAAAATAACCCGTGATAGGTGAAATCCGTGAAGTAGTCAGCTTTATTTTTTACTATTATTTTACAATGCAATACTGTACTATAGAATGAAACCAAAACTCAAAACCTGTTTTCAGGCCCAAAATATGTTTAAGAAATGAAAATATGAACGTTTTGTTACAAATAACTATGATAGTTTAAAGAACGGTATTGTAAGTATAGTAATGAATACGAGGTTGGAAACATGGTCACTGGCGTCTTTCACAGTCCCTCCAGCTGAGCCTCTCCGTCCTCACTCTGCTGTAGCGTCTGTTTCACCTGCAGGCTGAGCAGGAGTCTTTCTCCCAGAGAACAACATCGTTATGGCTCGTTGTTGGCTCTCTTTCTTTTTCAATCAGGATTCAGAGCACAATAAATGCACTGTAAAAAAATCCACGAAAGGTGAACCGCGTTATAGCGAGGGTTCACTGTACTATGACATTTTTTCAAAAACATTTTTGACATACTATAACGTTTTTTCAAAAAAATTTTCGAAATACTATACTATACGTTTCCCTATATTTTTTGACATACTATGCTGTGATGTTTTTCTGCCATATTTGTCGACGTACTATATTATGACATTTAAACGCTATATTTGTCGACATAATATATCGTGACGTTTTAACATTATATTTTTCAACATACTATACTTTGACTTTTTTTGCCATATTTTCGACATTTTTTCGCTATATTTTTCGATGTTCTATACTATTCGATGTTGTATACTATGAACGCTATATTTTTTGATGTACTTTACTATGACGTTTTAACGCTATATTTTTCGACATACTATACTATGACGTTGTTACACCATATTTTTCAATGTACTGTACTATGACGTTTTTTCACTTTATTTGTTGACATACTATACTATGACGATTTTACACTATATTTTTCAACATACGAAACCATGACGATTTTTCACTATACTTTTCAACACACCATGCAATGAAGTTTTATAGCAATATTTATCGGCATACTATACGATGACATATTTACGCTATTGTTGTAGACATACTATACTATGAAGTTTTTTCGCAATATTTATCAGCATATTATTCTACGACGTTTTCACGCTATATTTTTCGACATACGAAACTATGACGATTTTACGCTATATTTGTCGACATACTATACTATGGCATTTTAACACTATATTTTTGACATACAATACTTTGACGTCTTTTCGCTATATTTTTCCACATATACTATGACATTTTTACGACATATTTTTCGATGTACTATGACGTTTTAACGCCATATTGGTCGACGTACTATATTATGACGGTTTATCGTTATATTTTTTAACATACTACACGATGACGATTTTACGCCGAATTTTCGACACATTATCACAATTTTACACCATATTTTGACGTACTATACTATGACATTTTTATGCTATATTTATCGCCATACTATAGTACCTTTTTCCGCTATATTTATTGACATACTGTACTATGACGTTTTTACAGCCTATTTTTCGACATACTGTACTATGATGTTTTAACGCATTATCTGTCGACATACTATACTATGATGTTTTAACATTGTATTTTTCGATATACTCTACTATGACGTTTTTATGCTATATTTTTCCACATACTATACTATGTTTTATCGAGATTTTTTTCACATATACTATGTTTTTATGCAACATTTACTTGCAACATTACATACTGTACTACAACGTTTTTTGTGATATTGTGATAAAGTCAGAGTATGGTATGTCGAAAAGTTTTCAGAAAGTCATCATATAAAAGGTTGACAACTTTCATGAAAAAAAGTCAGTATATTCTGTTGAAATTCTGTATGTTATTTTTCCTAATAAAGGCATTATATACTATGTCGAAAACTTCCATGAAAAAAGTCATCATATAGTATTTTTTAAACCTTCATGAAAAGAAGTTATAGTGCACTATCAAGAAAATTTTCATGAAATAAAAGTAATGCATAATATTTTAGTATGTCAAAAACTTTTCATAAAAAAGTTAAAGTAAGTATGTGGAAAAAATTGTATAGTATGTCAAAGATTTTTCAGGACAAAAAATCATAGCATAGTATGTTAAAAATTTTTAAGGAAAAAAATCATTATATTGTATGTAAAATATTTTCAAAATATCATAGTATAATATATATAAATAATGTATATATATACACACACATATATACGTATATATGTGTATATATATATATTATATATATACACATATATACACGTATATATGTGTGTATATATACACATATATATACACATATACACATATATATATACACATATATATACACATATATATACACATATACACACATATATATACACATATATATATGTATATATACACGTCGAAAAATTTCATGAAAAAAGTCATAGTATAGCATGTCAAAAGTTTTATGAAAAACAAGTCAGAGTTTAGTATGTCGGAAAGTATGTCATAGTATAGTATGTTGAAAACTTACATGAAAGTCAGAAAATAGCAAATCGAAAAATTGGTTGTTGAAAATTTCCATGAAGAACAAGTCACAGTATAGTAGCTCAAAAACTTCCATTAAAAGTCATTATATAGTATGTTGAAAAATTAAATGAAAAGTCATAGTATTGTATGTAAAAAAAAAAAAAAAAAAAAGTTCCATGAAAAAAGTTAAATTATAATATGTTACAAATAGATGATGAAAACATCATAATATAGTTTGTTGAAAAAATTTGATAAAGTAATAGTATAGCGTGTCAAAAAATTTCATGAAAAAAGTCATAGTATACTATGACACAAAAATGTGCCATAAAAAAGTCATGGTATAAAAAAAGTCATTAAAAAAATCATAGTATAGTATACCAACCATATTTCACAAAAAAAAAAATCATAGTATCGTATGTCAAAAAATTGTCATGACAGGAAAAGTTATCGTACGTAGAAAGGTTTTCTTTAAAATAAGTCACAGTATACTATAGTATGTCCAATATTTTTCAAAAACGTCATACAACGACAAAAATATCATGAAAAAAACACAAAGTACAGTACCTTGAAAAACTTCATGGAAAAAGTAATAGTATAGTATCTAAAAAAAATCCATGAAAAACAAGTCCTAGTATGTTGAAAACTTATCCCAGTATAGTACGTCGAAAATTTTCATAAAGTCTTAGTATAGCATGTCGAAAAATTTAATGAAAAAAGTCATACTATATTATGTCAAAAGATTTTTATTTTCATACCAGTCATGGTGTAGTATGTCGAACATATTTCAAAAAAAGTCACCATATAGCATGTCAAAAAATTTCATTAAAAAAAATACGTAAAAGTATAGCATGTCAAAAAATGTCATGAAAACATATCATAGTAAAGTATGTCAAAAATTTGTCATGACAAAAAGTCATGAGTCATATTTTGGTATGTCAAAAACTTCATATAAAAGTTATAGTATAGTATCCTGATAATTTTCATAAAAAAAAGTTTTTAATCAAAAAAGTTATAGTATAGTATGTTGGAAAATATTCATGAAAAGAATAATAGTACAGGATGTCTAAAATTATTCATAAAAACAGTCATAGTATAGTATGTTGAAAACTTTCATGAAAAAAGTCCTATGTTGAAATTTTTCATAAAAAGTCAGTATAATATGTTGAACAGTCATGAAAAAAGTCGTAGTATAGTATGTTGAAAATGTTTCATCAAAAAGTCATAATAAGTATGTCCAAAAAGCCATTAAAAGTGTCATAAAACGGGTATAGAAAATGAGACTTTCACCACATTTATTACAGGCTGAAATACTTTAATACTTTACCGCTCTAAACTGGGCACGGCCTGTCAGACATGACGCTACATTAGCGGCTCCATTATTACCAACAGCGCCGACACATCAGCGGGCTAAACAGATTTCATGTGGGTGGTGGCCGTAAACTGCTTTTACAACCTCTGGCTGCATGTGCTGCACACTACACATCACATCAATAGATAGAAAGCACGGTGTCTGTATTTATGATATTTAAAACTACGCCGTCAGGATTTCTAAATATACACCGCTCAAGTCGAGGTACAGCTCGACCCCTCCACCATACAGATTCTGGGACTGGTTCCCAGTAATGCTGCTTACTTGCTTGGTTGCAGTTTGCAGGTAGGGAGTCGGTGTGGGATCCTCCAGGTGAAGCTCGTCACTGGCAGGTGAAGTGAAGCAACAGGAGGTAGCACTTTGTCTGCCCAGGATAACAGTGGACTGCAGTGCAGAGGGACCAACGGGGCAAAAAAGAAATCTGCAAAAAGTAAACCGAGTAAAACAAAATTAGTGTTATCCTTTAGCCAACCTGCCCCATAACTGCAGGTGGTTCTCATACACTGTTCATAGCTATACCTACGCTACGTAATGCACTGCAATTTGTATATCTTCCATAAAATCAATGCGTATTTAGTCCGTATCAAACCAGGAAGTATAAATCGAGACAAACACCATGAAGGGAGGTTGGACTGAATGGGTGGGTGGGAAAAAAAAAAAAAAAAAAAACAGAAAAAAACACTAGACTTTCACCCAGGAGGCCACTGTTCATGTCCCGTGTGAAACCACAGGTCAAAGTTTATTATTTGTCACGTAACTTCTGTACTCACCACGTCTATGGCTGTCAAAGTTAACGCAATAATAACACGTAAACACAATCAAACTTTTGGAGGTTGTAGCGGCTCATTTTTACAGCTAGAGGAAAGATGCTGGTATCAAATGAAACCAACCAGGTCAGAACAATCCTCCAAACACAAAATGTTGTTGAGGAACAACTGTCATGTCCATGTTCAAAGGGGTCCCTTGACCTCTGACCTCCAGATGTGTGGATGTAAATGGGTTCTCTGGGTCCCCACCAGTCTCCCCTTTACAGACATGCCCACTTTATGATAGTCCCAGTCAGTCTGGATCAAGTCCTAGTCAAGTCAGCACTCTGACACACTGACAGCTGTTGTTGCCTGTTGGGCTGCAGTTTGCCATGTTCTGATTGGAGCAGATTGTTGATGCTAAAGTCAGAACCTGGGAGGGTTTCTGGACAATATCTGGTATTGATTAGTGCTGTTATTGATTTACTATAATAAATATATACTGTACATACATTTACATAAAGCAGCATATTTGTCAACTCCCATGTTGATAAGATTAAATCTCCCTTTAAGGTTCACTGTGAACAGATAAAAAGTGTGTGATTAATTTTGCAATCATCGCATTAAATATTTTTATCAATTGACAGCCAGAATATGGAAATAAACGCAGTAAACACACAGCTAATACAGCAGATTGTTGTGACGTAATATTACCGGAATGTCAGCAGTGATATCCTACATATTAGTGAATTCGGGAACATTTTATTAACATCAGAATAAAAGGTTGTTGAGCCGCCGACGCCGCTGCCTTCGCCAGACAACACCAGGGTACAGAGCTTCAGAGAGCCGGGGAGTAGAGCAAGCAGCAAAACACCAGAACAAAAACCTCAAAACATCACTGACAGTATGATACGTACTTCCTGTTCCTAGTCGGATAGTCCGTAGATATGTTTTACATACAGTACATACAGTTGTACCAACTGTATACAGCTGACGCCTGTCTATTAACATAGGAAGCCGACAGAGACCAACAGAGACCTCCAGATCCCAGCGGGACGTCAGTAGTAGGCGGTGCTTAATGTGGCCCAGACCACCTCTGAATGTGGTCTGAGTGATCGGATCTCAGTGCTCGAGTGTGTCCACAACCTAATAAGTTTTGTGATTTTTAAGTATTGCAATTCAATATTATGATTTATTGTGATTTTTGTTTATTTTAACAGTAGACGCTGGGGAAAAAGTTGAATCAGACCCTTCTAGGGACTCTTACTTTGTAAAATCTCTAAATGAATCCAGTAAAAATGTTTGATTTTCAACATGTGTGGGGTCAGCAAGGTCCTAAAGTGACATATATATCATGATCATTGTCAGGAAGTAATAACAGAATAAAGGTATTTCCTTCACAAGTATTTTCTGTGTGAAACCCAAAGTGTTTCCCTCCTTTACTGGATGTGTAGTGTTTACCAGGCTGGATTTAACATGGAGGGTGGAGGTCAGATCCACGCCCACCCTCCACCCTTTAATACTTTCTGAGGTTTGTTTTGGTTGACGGGTCAACAGACATGATGTCACATTACTCAGACTACCACAATAAAAGTGGTAACTTCCTCGTACCTCCACATAGAATCACATGAAGCAGATACATCGATTCTGCCATTAAAAACTTTGTCCCACCACTGGTACATAGAGCTGTCCACTTGTGCTCGGCTCACCCAGGATGCATGTTAATACCAGGTCTTAACAGGGCCTTATACTACACAACAGTTCAGCAAAGCCACGCTTCGAGTCGTCACAGAAGTGCATCGGCTCCCTTCATCCCCAGAACAAATGATTGCGGCTGGAATCCTTCGGTGTACGAGAGGGGGGAGATGGATGGGACAAACGAGCCAAGTAGTCAGGGTGTGTCCAGCAGAGTGCCCGTGGATCACTGCTGGTGCCAGTGGCCGAGACACCACTACTTCATCATCGCACCACACAGATCCTGCTGCTGTGCACAAAATCTAGAGAACAGCTACTGTCACACAGGACAAGACACTAAATAAAATCTGATAAAACATTGTGTATGCACTCAGTCTGCAGCCCTCACATAAATAACTGAGTTTGTATTTTGCACCAGAGCAACTATATCTGTGGATGTCAGAAGGGAGAGCAGCCCACTCTTCATCCTCTAAAACACACCCGCCCCCACCGCCCATGATTTCACATATCCCTATTGGATGTGTCCTCCTCATTTGGTTCACTGCAGCCCTCGCTGTAGCACTCAATTAGAGAGAGCAGCCTCTCCGCGGTTTTATTAATGGTCGCAGTGAAAGCATTAATCAGTTGGTATTCTGCTGACAGACAGATGCGGTGATCGGCACTCTGGCGGGCAGCCAAGAGGAAGTCGCCAGGAGGAAGCTTCGGGCTGAAGGAGGCCACTCAGATAAGACGACGAGGAGTCAGGGAGGAGACGGCGGCGAAGGACGCGTGATGCTCAGCTTCGGCCTGACAGTGAGGAATGAGAATAACACCGAAGAAAACACCAGCTGAGGCTCTGTGACGATGATGAGCGCTGATATTAATGAGGAGTTTCGTTAAAACAGAGATACCAGCCATGTGAAAAATGAATCAGCATCTTCAATGGCCGGAGCACCGCACTGAGAGTCGCATTAATCACGACTTATCTTGGAAATTATTGGCTACCTGGAAGCCACTGTTTACAAATCTGTTAACATTTAAGAGGATGGAGGAAATAACCCCTTATCATATCACGGGATAATAAATGTTAGAAGCTAACATGCATTTTGAAAAGAAATGGTAGTGCCAGGTTTTACTAAGGCATACTTTATAATGGGTTGATTAATCCTCTGAAACCCACAATAGACCAGATTTAGTCTTCTTTAGGGGGTCCAGGGGATCTTTAGGGGGAGATATCAGGTCATCAGTAGATGTCTCAGAAGTGGTTGAACATCATCTGAAAGCTGGAACCTAAAGATTAATCTGAGATGCAGCTCAGTTCTGAGTGTCAAGTTGTTCTAGTCAGAAATAAAATAAACACAAATTAATTAATTTAATGAAATTGTTAAAGCGTGTAAGGTTTTAGATCATTATGATATCAGTATCTGATGTCCATCCTCAGGCTCTATTATGTCTCATAAATTGTTGCAGCAATTTTGGGGTTGATACCATTTGTTAAACAGATTTGGTGCTAAACTGAACCATTTTTTACCACTGGAGAATTGATAAAAATGATCAATAATCCTCCAAAATACCACATGAAGACACCAAGACCTTGAGGAACACCATAGAAGAAGACATGCTGGGATTTAGGATCAGAAAATTTTTGCTATTTCAGCAGGAATTGCATTGTTTATTGATTGGATGTTAATCACTGTAAAGGTCTCAGAAACGCCCTGATAGTCAGTGTAGCTAGGAAAGACCCCATCCTCTGTAGTAGTAGTAGTAGTAGTAGTAGTAGTAGTAGTAGTAGTAGTAGTAGTAGTCAGTGTAGCTAGGAAAGACCCCATCCTCTGTAGTAGTAGTAGTAGTAGTAGTAGTAGTAGTAGTAGTCAGTGTAGCTAGGAAAGACCCCATCCTCTGTAGTAGTAGTAGTAGTAGTAGTAGTAGTAGTAGTAGTCAGTGTAGCTAGGAAAGACCCCATCCTCTGTAGTAGTAGTAGTAGTAGTAGTAGTAGTAGTAGTAGTAGTCAGTGTAGCTAGGAAAGACCCCATCCTCTGTAGTAGTAGTAGTAGTAGTAGTAGTAGTAGTAGTAGTCAGTGTAGCTAGGAAAGACCCCATCCTCTGTAGTAGTAGTAGTAGTAGTAGTAGTAGTAGTAATAGTAGTCAGTGTAGCTAGGAGAGACCCCATCCTCTGTAGTAGTAGTAGTAGTAGTAGTAGTAGTAGTCAGTGTAGCTAGGAAAGACCCCATCCTCTGTAGTAGTAGTAGTAGTAGTAGTAGTAGTAGTAGTAGTAGTAGTCAGTGTAGCTAGGAAAGCCATCCATCCTCTGAATGCTCTAGGTCTCTAGTTACCAGGATGTAGTAGTAGTAGTAGTAGTAGTGGTCAGTGTAGCAAGGAAAGACACCATCCTCTGTAGTAGTAGTAGTAGTAGTAGTAGTAGTAGTCAGTGTAGCTAGGAAAGACCCCATCCTCTGTAGTAGTAGTAGTAGTAGTAGTAGTAGTAGTATTAGTCAGTGTAGCTAGGAAAGACCCCATCCTCTGTAGTAGTAGTAGTAGTAGTAGTAGTCAGTGTAGCAAGGAAAGACCCCATCCTCTGAATGCTCTAGGTCTCTAGTTACCAGGATGTAGTAGTAGTAGTAGTAGTAGTAGTCAGTGTAGCTAGGAAAGACCCCATCCTCTGAGTGCTCTAAGTCTCTAGTTACCAGGATGTAGGAGTAGTAGTAGTAGTAGTAGTAGTAGTAGCAGTAGTCAGTGTAGCTAGGAAAGACCCCATCCTCTGAATGCTCTAGGTCTCTTGTTACCAGGATGTAGCAGTAGTAGTAGTAGTAGTAGTAGTAGTAGTGGTAGTAGTAATAGTAGGGCTCTAAGATAAGATAGTCCTTTATTAGTCCCACGAGGGGAAATTCAATTTTTTCACTCTGTTGTTAACTTATACACGGTACATGCAGACCTGAAACACACACATGCACAAACATGCATCAATGGAGAGATGTCAGAGTGAGGGGGCTGCTCCTGACAAGCGCCCCGAGCAGTTGGGGGTTTGGTGCCTTGCTCAGGGGCACCTCGGCAGTGCCCAAGAGGTAAACTGGCACCTCTCCAGCAACCTTGGTCCATGTTGGGACTTGAACCGGTGACCCTCCGGTTCCCAAGCCAACTCCCTACAGACTGAGCTACTGCCGCTAGTTTGTGGCTGTAAAGTCTCATGAGGCTGTGATTATCCTAGAGGTAGTAGTAGTAGTAGTAGTAGTAGTAGTATTAGTAGTAGTAGTAGTAGTAGTAGTCAGTGTAGCTAGGAAAGACCCCATCCTCTGAATGCTCTAGGTCTCTAGTTACCAGGATGTAGTAGTAGTAGTAGTAGTAGTAGTAGTAGTAGTAGTAGTAGTCAGTGTAGCTAGGAAAGACCCCATCCTCTGAATGTTCTAGGTCTCTAGTAACCAGGATGCAGTAGTAGTAGTAGTAGTAGTAGTAGTAGTAGTATTAGAGGCTGTGTTTATCCTAGAGGTAGTAGTAGTAGTAATAGTAGTAGTAGTAGTAGTAGAGGTCACCACAGGTCATTTTATACAGTGATCAATGAAATGGCTCCTATGGGGACTAACATCATCACACATGAATCCAGTTGGACTCATTGGATCCACCAGAGTCTCAGCTTCACACTGAGACCCAGTTTATGGGATTCAACACTGTTTATGGACCCAGTATGCAGAAATACTCAGATACACCATTTAGACTAGGAGACAGTAAATAAAGTGGGCATGTCTGTAAAGGGGAGACTGGTGGGACCCAGAGAACCCATTTACATCCACACATCTGGAGGTCAGAGGTCAAGGGACCCCTTTGAGCAGCCAATTATGTTGTTTGAATGCATTTAACATAAATGTCAGTATATGGAGCTCTACAGTCGTAGCGTCGGCCCGTCGGACCACGGAGACGAGAGCGACGGCCGGCCGGACCGCACGTTACCGCCGTACGATGACGTTTCCCGTCCGTGACGGAGTTAGCGTGCAGCTTTAGCCGTGATGTCTAGCTCTGCTTTTCCAAAGTGTTTCCCTCCTTTACTGGATGTGTAGTGTTTACCAGGCTGGATTTAACATGGAGGGTGGAGGTCGGATCCACGCCCACCCTCCACCCTTTAATACTTTCTGAGGTTTGTTCTGGTTGACGGATACCGAACGGATATGACGTCACGTTACTCAGACCACCACAATAAAAGAGCTAACTTCCTTCTACCTCCACATAGAAGCAAATATATTGATTCCTTTTTTTTTTTTTTTAAATCTATTTTTTAAAAAAATTGATCGCAATCGCTTAAAAAAAAAATCTACTTAGAAATCTATAAAGAAAATATTGTGATACATCAGTGACTGATTTTCCCATCCCGACAAAAAAGTCAGTTTATGATAATTTCTGTCAGACAACCACAACGCTGACACATGAACAGAGAGGATGTGATGACGCCATTGACAGGCGACCAAATCAAACGCACCCTTGCCTTGATTAAAATGACAGATTTCTCTTTGTTGCAAACATTATGATCATGTCAGTGTACAACTCAGTAAAATATGTATCTAGGTCGAGTCGTTTTTAGACAGTTTAACGTGGAAGTTAAGTATTGCACCTTTAAACACATCTACAGATGTGATTAATTACAAATTGTTGGAGGATACTGAGGATGTACAACAGCCAAAGTGACGTTGGGCTCTCATTAAAGGGCTATTATTGATCTAAATGATGACTTATAAGCCCATCAGTACGCTATGATACAGAGATCCTAGTGATAAATGTTTGACGGCCAGCAGCTGGTGAATCTGACCAGCTGATGTTTACTCCATGTTGTCGTGTTTGCAGAGCAAGCAGCCGGGTGGTTCTGATGCGGCGTCCCAGCGGTTGGCCGCCACACAGCCTTGTCTGTGTTCTTGCACAACAAAAACAGGACGGGCAGATCACACGGCGTCTGAAGCGGCGGCCAGAAAACGTTCTGGTGGTCTGCAGGGATTGAGACTTGGCCTCTGCCATCTCAGCTCTCCATCCACCTCGATGGGCAAACAGGGTGAATGTTTGATATCATTCATCTGTTTAGCTTTAGCCCACTGGCCGGTCCTTCAGTGTGGTCTGGGCAGAGCCGGACTGGGATGACCTCTGAGGGAACTGGATGTACTGGAAATGTAATCAAAGGAATCCAGAAGCCACCACAGAGCAATCTGCTGGAGAACCCGATCAAGCTGTTCAGGTCTGTCCCTCTAATCTGATACGGATCTGATGCCTCAGAGACAAGTTACACTTAATATGAATGTAGAAGAAGACGATGATGATACGGAGGACAATATCTTTACCAACTGTAGATGTGGGTTGTTGTCCTCAGCTGGAGGCACTTAGAGTGAAAATACTGACACACAAGTATCTCAGTATTATGTTGAGCAAAATATTTTATATATCAACTGCTACCCAATCTTTAGGAGGCTGTAACAGGCTCAGTTTTAAAGCTAGAGCATCATCTGAAACTAGAGAACCTGCTGCTGCTACTACTTCTACTACTACTACTACTACGACTACTACATCCTGGTCTCATCTGAAACTAGAGAACCTGCTGCTGCTGCTACTACTACTACTACATCCTGGTCTCATCTGAAACTAGAGAACCTGCTGCTGCGACTACTTCTACTACTACTACTACTACGACTACTACATCCTGGTCTCATCTGAAACTAGAGAACCTGCTGCTGCTGCTACTTCTACTACTACTACTACTACGACTACTACATCCTGGTCTCATCTGAAACTAGAGAACCTGCTGCTGCTACTACTACTACTACGACTACTACATCCTGGTCTCATCTGAAACTAGAGAACCTGCTGCT
>CAMQGK010000622.1:0-10000 GCA_947000775.1 Pterois miles | reverse complement strand
TGAAACTAGAGAACCTGATGGATCCATCAGTACCAACCAGGTCAGACTACTACTACTACTACTACTACTACTACATCCTGGTCTCATCTGAAACTAGAGAACCTGATGGATCCATCAGTACCAACCAGGTCAGACTACTACTACTACTACTGTACTATTTCTGGCTTTACTTTTCTATTATGTATATACTAATTTATTTTTATTTGTATTAATACTGTTTTTAAATCTATGCTTCTTGTCTTTGATTGCACTATCCACTTGTTGCTGTAATGTGTGAATTATTTGTGGGACTAATAAAGGATTATCTTATCTTATCTTATAAGGGGGTTTCTGAGACCTTTACACAATACTAGTTGTAATTAGCAGTAATTCTTGCAAAAATTTCCATATGTCTGAAGTTTTTGATCCCAAATCCCAGCAGTCTTCTTCTATGGTGTTCCTCAAGGTCTTGGTGTCTTAATGTGGTATTTTAGAGGATTATTGATCATTTTTATCAATTCTCCAGTGGTAAAAAAAATGGTTACGATTGGTAACGATTTCATTAAATTAATTAATTTGTGTTTATTTCTGATTTATGACTAGAACAACTTGACACAATGCTGAGCTGCATTTCTATGTGACATCTACTGTTGACCTGCTACCTCCCCCTAAAGACCCCCTGGACCCCCTAAAGACCCCCTGGACCCCCTAAAGAAGACTAAAACTGGTCTACTGTGGGTCGCAGTGGGTTCAGCGAAAATGTGGACCCATCTTTGAACTGGCCTCAGAGCAACACTAAGACCCATTCAACCATGTCAACCAGTAACAGGTCTTGTGAAGCCTTAGAGGTCTTAAGGTGGTGGAGTTGAAGGAGAAGCTGGGAAGCTCTCCATGACAACAGAATGGGTTAATGGCTCCCTGAGTTAACCCCGCCTGACAGAGAGAGATGAGAGGGAGAGACGGAGAGGGCGGTGATGGAGGGTCTTCTCCTCCTCCTAATAAAGCAGAGAGGAGAGACCAAACGAAGTTAAATCACCTCCAACACCTCCCTCTCTCTCACCTCCACACTCGGCCGTCACAGAGTGGGGGGGGTCGGGGTGTTTATGGTAGTTGCCGTTCAGAGCCTGAGTGAGCCATTTGCGTTTCATTCAATCTACTCAACCAGCTGACGGAGGTTGTAACGGCTGGAGGCAGCGCTGAGTGGAGGCAATATTGATGACAGTGTCGTAAATAAAAGTGCTGATGGCACAAAAATATCGACGGAGGACACGGGTCCCAAGAAGTGTGAAGAAAGGTAACCTCAATGATTCTCCTGTACCTTACGGAGGTGTCAGAGTCATGTCAAGGAGCAGATCACATCTCTTAAGTTTACTGCCCATCTATAGTGCTCACTTTATGCTGACATTTTGTTCCAAAAACACAGTAAATGCTCCTTGATTTATACTCGAACCAAAGCTTTGGCAGGTTTGTGCTCCACTCTCCTTGTGGTAATGCATCCAACACAATTTTAATTTTTACATTTTTAACTGATACATATTTCTTTTAAAGGAATCCATATATCAGCTTCATCTGAGTCTATGTGGAGGTAGAAGGAAGTTAGCTCTTTTATTGTGGTAGTCTGAGTAATGCGACGTCATATCCGTTCGGTATCCGTCAACCAGAACAAACCTCAGAAAGTATTAAAGGGTGGAGGGTGGGCGTGGATCCGACCTCCACCCTCCATGTTAAATCCAGCCTGGTAAACACTACACATCCAGTAAAGGAGGGAAACACTTTGGAAAAGCAGAGCTAGACATCACGGCTAAAGCTGCACGCTAACTCCGTCACGGACGGGAAACGTCATCGTACGGCGGTAACGTGCGGTCCGGCCGGCCGTCGCTCTCGTCTCCGCGGTCCGACGGGCCGACGCTACGACTGTAGAGCTCCATATACTGACATTTATGTTAAATGCATTCAAACGGCCCCGATGGAGCTGAACATGGATGGATAAAGAGAACGGAGCTGACGGAGAGCTAGAGACCACCTTGGAGGAGTTAGAGGAAGTAGACACCTGGGACTACGGCCGCTTTTCAAAATAAGGTGTTAACAAAGGGAACTGGATCTACAGAATCCATCTATGGAAATCAGACTGATGGATTATATTCAGCAGAAGTATAAAACATTACATGTCCCTTATAAATTAAAAAGAAAACATCACTAATCTGTGAGGGAAATGTCTTTATTCTTTGATTTCTGGGTTGATGGATAAAAACTGTAATCAATAATTCCTGACAATGATCCTGATATATTTGACTTCAGGACATCTCTGACTACAGACATGCTGAAAATCAAACATTTTACTAGATTCATTTAGAGATTTTACAAAGTAAAAGTCCTAGAAGTGTCTGATTTAGCTTTTTGCCCCAGGGTTTATTCAGCTAAACTTTAAAGAGGTCCAGTTAGAGAGCATTTTTTGAAGCAAAGGTCCAGAAGATAATAATGATTAACTATTTAGTGTGATTTATATTTAAGTAGCCAAAAACTTTTTGACAATATTTACTGTCACCAAACAGAGAAGTGAACATAAATGTATGTCTGCAGATATGTATAATGTCCTCTCATTAACTAAATAAAAGTAGGGCTGCATTTTAAAAGAAAAGAAAAGAAATAAAATGTGAAAATTGTGCATGTTTAAATAATAATCTCTTCTTTTTCTTTCCATCATCTGTTCATGTATAGTCCCAGTGTTTACCACCTGAATGCACAGACTTGATTGGCTGATTACTATCATGTGGTCTCCTCATCCGCTAACCCACTACGGTAAAGATGAGAAAAGCCGGTTAAAATAGAAGCGCCCTGTCAGGTTTGACATCATAAGCTTCTGTTTTGACAGTAGGTCCAGGTCCGTATGGGATGGCTTCTGGGTCCGGACTCGGACCGCGGGCCGCCTGTTGGTGACCGATGGTCTAGTAGTAAAAAGTTAACAAAAAAATAGAGAAAATCACAATATTTAAAAATTGCAATGCATATCAATCAGCACCTGAGTATTGTGATAGTACTGAATCAGGAGGCTGGTGAATCGTCCCTGCCCTATCATATATAACGCTCACCTTATGCCCAGTAAATGCTCCTTGATTCATATTCAAAGCAAAGCTATGGCAGGTTTGTGCTCCGCTCTCCTTGTGGCAGGGTTAATGCATCCAACACACACCAAAAGAAGCCATTTATACTCACATTCACTTTCACAGATTCTAGCTGGTAACAAGTGTTTTGACCTAAATCATTTATACAGCCTGGGAGGGCTTTGGTTTCACAATACAGCTTGAGCTCATAGTCCTGCAAGTGAAGCATGGGAATTTAAAAGTGCTTAAACAGCAAAAAAGGGAACATGGGTATTAAAGTTTCAAAAAAAATGAGCAAAGTGACAAAGTAACTGCAAAGCGGTTTCATGCAACGCGTTCGCCACATGCTCCGACAGGCTTTTAAGCAATTTCGCCGTCCTTGTGCTTGTTTGATGCCTTTTTCCTGCAATGTCATTGAAACACACACATATGTGCATCAAAGCTACTGTGCTCCATTAAGTGACAAAGAAAAGCTGCTGTAAGGAAAGTTTTCTCTCCTCTGTGCCCTCAAAACTCAGACATTACCACAGCAGACAACAACAGATTAAAAGGCACATTTTAATCGTCTACAAGGACAAAGACCTACTTTATATATAGCAGTGTGTTTACACGGAAGGCAGCACTCGTATTGACCTCTGATGGCTTGTTTTAATGCTGCACGGCACTGCAGAGATAGACGGGGTAATGAATGGACTATGAGGTGATTTTTCAACATCTCTCTTTCCTTCCAGCCTCAGGGCATCATTACTTCCAGTACTAATTTAGCTTCACTCCTCCTCCGCCGCCTCTCTAGCCAATAACTCAAATGTTCTGTACAGTAATCAGCTGAAACGGTGCATCTCGGTACCTGCTGCAGAGCGAACCGGGCCTGTTTTGTGGGGGGGGGGCAGATTTCTTTCTTCAGTGCTCCTGTGAGATCAGCGCTGCATGTGGGCGTTGAAGCCAGGAATGCGTAGAATTGCAGTCTGGCTGTGCACAGTTTTGCTCTGCATCCCAGTTGTGAAATCAGTCAATCCGGAAAATAGCTGCAAGCATCACAGGAGGATTTGGCAACAGCTTTCATCTGCTCCCCTGCTTCCATCCCAGGTAAAGCCTGCCTGAGCGCGCGGCGGCCCGGCGGAGGAAAACCGGGGCTCCGCTGTGTTTACCCCAAACACGACAAACAGGCTCATCGTTACAAGGTCTCCCGTCTTGCCTGTTGGTGAGGGGATCAGTTGGTTTACCGGTTTACAGCACCTTCACGGCAACAGATGGAACGCCGCCGTGACATCGCTGCACAGGGCGTGAAAATGAAGAGAAACACAACTAAAACAACTTAGATGGACGTATGCCGCCTGCTGTGTGTGTTCTCTTGTGCTTCTAGCCTTCTGAGGACAAATTCAAGTTTTTAACTGAGCGACAGATAGATAGATAGATAGATAGATAGACAGATAGACAATCTTCAGTTCTTCAAAGGGGTCTTTCACAACAGGGATACATTTCAAAGTCCATTTCATTTGATTAGTGTGAACCATGGAGAAACCTCTGAATCTGAGAAGTGAAGCCAATACTGAAGAGCTTTACACCTGCGTTCTTTCTAACAGCTAAAAACCGACAAGGTGACAGCTAAAAACCTACAAGGTGACAGCTAAAAACCGACATGGCAACAGCTAAAAACAAACATGGCGACAGCTAAAAACCAACATGGTTACAGCTAAAAACCGACATGGCAACAGCTAAAAACAAACATGGCGACAGCTAAAAACCAACATGGCGACAGCTAAAAACCAACATGGTGACAGCTAAAAACCGACATGGTGACAGCTAAAAACAAACATGGCGACAGCTAAAAACCAACATGGCTACAGCTAAAACCCGACATGGCGACAGCTAAAAACCGACATGGCAACAGCTAAAACCCGACATGGCGACAGCTAAAAACCGACATGGCGACAGCTAAAAACAAACATGGCGACAGCTAAAAACAAACATGGCGACAGCTAAAAACCGACATGGCGACAGCTAAAAACAAACATGGTGACAGCAAAAACCGACATGGCGAAAGCTAAAAACCGACATGGCGAAAGCTAAAAACCGACATGGCGAAAGCTAAAAACCAACACGGCGACAGCTAAAAACCGACACGGTGACAGCTAAAAACCAACATGCTTACAGCTAAAAACCAACATGGTGACAGCTAAAAACCGACATGGTGACAGCTAAAAACCGACAAGGTGACAGCTAAAAACCGACATGCTTACAGCTAAAAACCGACATGGTGACAGCTAAAAACCGACATGGCGAAGGCTAAAAACCGACATGGCGACAGCTAAAAACAGACATGGCGACAGCTAAAAACCGACATGGTCACAGCTAAAAACCGACATGGCGACAGCTAAAAACAGACATGGTGACAGCTAAAAACCAACATGGTGACAGCTAAAAACCGACATGGTTACAGCTAAAAACCGACATGGTTACAGCTAAAAACCGACATGGTTACAGCTAAAAACCGACATGGCGACAGCTAAAAACCGACATGGCGACAGCTAAAAACCGACATGGCGACAGCTAAAAACAGACATGGTGACAGCTAAAAACCAACATGGCAACAGCTAAAAACAGACATGGTGACAGCTAAAAACCGACATGGCGACAGCTAAAAACCGACATGGCAACAGCTAAAAACAGACATGGTTACAGCTAAAAACCGACATGGTGACAGCTAAAAACCGACATGGTGACAGCTAAAAACCGACAAGGCGACAGCTAAAAACCGACATGGTTACAGCTAAAAACAAACATGGTCACAGCTAAAAACCGACATGGTGACAGCTAAAAACCGACATGGTGACAGCTAAAAACCGACATGGCGACAGCTAAAAACCAACATGGTTACAGCTAAAAACCGACATGGTGACAGCTAAAAACCGACATGGTGACAGCTAAAAACCGACATGGTGACAGCTAAAAACCGACATGCTTACAGCTAAAAACCGACATGCTTACAGCTAAAAACCGACATGGTCACAGCTAAAAACCGACATGGTGACAGCTAAAAACCGACATGGTGACAGCTAAAAACCGACATGGCGACAGCTAAAAACCGACATGGCGACAGCTAAAAACAGACATGGCGACAGCTAAAAACCGACATGGTCACAGCTAAAAACCGACATGGTGACAGCTAAAAACCGACATGGTGACAGCTAAAAACCGACATGGTGACAGCTAAAAACCGACATGGTGACAGCTAAAAACCGACATGGTGACAGCTAAAAACCGACATGGTGACAGCTAAAAACCAACATAGCGACAGCTAAAAACCAACATGGCGACAGCTAAAAACCGACATGGCGACAGCTAAAAACCGACATGGCGACAGCTAAAAACCGACATGGCGACAGCTAAAAACCAACATGGCAACAGCTAAAAACAGACATGGTGACAGCTAAAAACCGACATGGCGACAGCTAAAAACCGACATGGCAACAGCTAAAAACCGACATGGCGACAGCTAAAAACCGACATGGCAACAGCTAAAAACAGACATGGTGACAGCTAAAAACCAACATGGTGACAGCTAAAAACCGACATGGTGACAGCTAAAAACCGACATGGTGACAGCTAAAAACCGACATGGTGACAGCTAAAAACCGACATGGTGACAGCTAAAAACCGACATGGTGACAGCTAAAAACCGACATGGTGACAGCTAAAAACCGACATGGTGACAGCTAAAAACCGACATGGTGACAGCTAAAAACCGACATGGTGACAGCTAAAAACCGACATGGTTACAGCTAAAAACCGACAAGGTGACAGCTAAAAACCGACATGGTTACAGCTAAAAACCGACATGGTGACAGCTAAAAACCGACATGCTTACCGACATGCTTACAGCTAAAAACCGACATGCTTACAGCTAAAAACCGACATGGCGACAGCTAAAAACCGACATGGTGACAGCTAAAAACCGACATGCTTACCGACATGCTTACACCTAAAAACCGACATGCTTACAGCTAAAAACCGACATGGCGACAGCTAAAAACCGACATGGTGACAGCTAAAAACCGACATGCTTACAGCTAAAAACCGACATGGCGACAGCTAAAAACCGACAAGGTGACAGCTAAAAACCGACAAGGTGACAGCTAAAAACCGACATGGTGACAGCTAAAAACCGACATGCTTACAGCTAAAAACCGACATGGCGACAGCTAAAAACCGACATGGTGACAGCTAAAAACCGACATGCTTACAGCTAAAAACCGACAAGGTGACAGCTAAAAACCGACATGGTGACAGCTAAAAACCGACAAGGTGACAGCTAAAAACCGACATGGTGACAGCTAAAAACCGACATGGTGACAGCTAAAAACCGACATGGCAACAGCTAAAAACCGACATGGTGACAGCTAAAAACCGACATGGTGACAGCTAAAAACCGACATGCTTACAGCTAAAAACCGACAAGCTTACAGCTAAAAACCGACATGCTTACAGCTAAAAACCGACATGCTTACAGCTAAAAACCGACATGGTGACAGCTAAAAACCGACAAGCTTACAGCTAAAAACCGACATGGTGACAGCTAAAAACCGACAAGCTTACAGCTAAAAACCAACATGGTGACAGCTAAAAACCGACATGGTGACAGCTAAAAACCGACATGGCGAAGGCTAAAAACCGACATGGTGACAGCTAAAAACCGACATGCTTACAGCTAAAAACCGACATGGTGACAGCTAAAAACCGACATGGCGAAGGCTAAAAACCGACATGGTGACAGCTAAAAACCGACATGGCGAAGGCTAAAAACCGACATGGTGACAGCTAAAAACCGACATGGCGAAGGCTAAAAACCGACATGGTGACAGCTAGACAGAAAAGCCATGATGGTACTGGACGTGAATACAGCTCACCACCAGGTGATGGTATGAACCCAGACATGACGGAGTTTGGTTTTCTGACATATCTGGACTTCACCAACGTGTACAAAGCAGCTACAGTGGTTACTGCCTTCATAAAAGTGGTGCAAAGTGAAGTTTAGGAACTTGAGTTTCCATTATTTAATACACCCTGTGCATCTAATCCTTTTCCTTGACATTTCTAAAAGCAATGTTCTTGAAACAACATTTCTAATATGTGGTGAAATCTGTTTCATTCAGTGCACCAAAGGAAACAATTGAGGAAAAATAAAGCAGCCATTTTTTTTCTCACCAGCAGAAGATTTAAGACTAAGTGGAGAGTTTCTGAGCGGGTAACTTGGTTCTAAACTGAACCTCAGTTTCCTTTATTCAGTATTTATGACATTTCTCCTGTCTTTCCCACAAACACACCTCACATCTCAGCCACGTCTCATGGCTGTCTAACATCTGACTGCAGCTTTCTGGCGTCACCATCAGGCTGCTGATGGTCGGCAGCAGCTGTGAGGATCAAACCGGTTTCTCTGCTCCGCAGGAACAGGGGTGGGTTAATGAAACCGCCGACCCAGTCTGGACTCTCACTGGCATGGTGCACCTGTAATATTCGGCCCAGTGGGGTCACATTGGCAGGACTCACAAAGACGACCACAGAGAGGCCACGACAACTGTGATTTCTGTTTTATTTTCCCTCTGGTGCTGAGACAGATAATCATAATCTAGTCAGTCAATTCACATGATACAGACAGACTATTGTTCGGTGTCTAGACTCTGACCTCACCCTCCTCTTCGCCACAAAAATAAACCAAGCTCATCGCAGCTGAGATGACAGAAAACCACCTATGTTATGCATGCCTGTTTCTACATATACAAATACTGGTTACTCATTTTTACAAACTTAACTTTTTACTACATAAACATTATAAATGGGCCCTTTTGTATTTTCTGTTGTAATCTTTGTTAATGAAGCAGCTGACAGGAAGTAAACTTGGACTAAAGATGTTGTCCTTTAACAGAATGGCAATGAAAAGGACTACAAGCTGTGCTCAACCCAGCCTAAAGCTAAGAGAATCATTAAGGATGCCAGCCACCCGGCGTTTTCTCCCTGCTGAGGTCTGGAGGAAGGTACCGGATACCAAGTTATTCATACAGTATAAATCCCCATAGAAGTGTTCAGTTAGTACTTACAGCTCCTGCAGCACAGCCAAGCAGCTGATCGAATCCTCAGATGGTCCAACAGCAGCAACAGGTGGAGGGTGAGAAACAGGTGGAGGGTCTTTAGCAACCATTATCTGTGTGGTACGGTGCCTTCAAACGGGGTTGTGTTTACGACTGGGTCCATCTGAACGCCCCCCTTATGCCATATTCACGACCTCAGAGGAAAGTCTCGGCTGGTGACGTGTTTGCTGACGTTGTCAGAAATGGTGGAGCCCACAGTAGCTCATTTAGCGCTGCATAATTTCGTATTTTAGTCATATACTGTTTTTCTTGATAATGTTATATGTCTGAGGAAAATATTGATATGGGTACCTCTGTATTTCCTGCATTATGTTCCCCACTTGCTAACTTGCTAAACTGTTAGCCTCTGTGGCTCCTAGACTCGGACGGTAACATTAATATTGCTGCGCTTAGCAGCGGTGTTCTTCCCCACTTCCGGTTTTGTAAACACGGTAAACACGGTAAACACCACCCGATTTAAAGGCAGCAGTAGTATAAGAAACACACTAGCCATTAGTTCAAAAACACTTCATAACATATCTTCTAACTAATTGTGTGTACATATTAACACAGTCAAAACATAGCAACTGTACTCACCCAGGTGGGGTCTTTCTGGGTCTTTCTCTCCCCAGTTAATGTCAATTAGCTTACCTTAACGTCAATTAGCTAACAGCTAACACTAGCATCAACGGTGGCGTTTACCGTCAATAACACTAAATTACAAATGAACAACTGCGCCAGATAAAGTTGGCTTCCAACAATTACGAGGCGGTAAAACAATAAAGCTCTTAGCTC
>CAMQGK010000621.1:0-41491 GCA_947000775.1 Pterois miles | reverse complement strand
TCAAAATTAGATTTAAGAAATGCCTATCATTTAGTTCGAATCCGGAAGGGGGACGAGTGGAAAACCGCTTTCAATACCCCCAGCGGCCACTACGAGTACCTGGTGATGCCGTTTGGACTGACCAACGCACCAGCAGTCTTCCAAGCTCTGGTGAATGATGTACTGCGGGATATGTTGAATAAGTTTGTCTTTGTGTATCTCGACGATATTCTGATTTTTTTCCCCTGACGAACAGACACACGTGCTCCATGTTCGGGAAGTTCTCCAAAAGCTGCTGGAGCACCAGCTGTTCGTCAAGGCGGAAAAATGTGAGTTCCACGTGACCACAGTGTCTTTCCTTGGTTTTGTTGTCAGTCCAGACAATATCCAGATGGACCCAGCTAAAGTAAGTGCAGTTTCTGATTGGCCTACTCCCACCAACCGTAAAATGGTGCAAAAGTTTTTGGGCTTCGCGAATTTCTACAGGCGGTTCATTAGAAATTTTAGCACGGTTGCCGCACCCCTGCATGCCTTGACCTCTCCTAAGAACAGGTTTTGTTGGTCCCAGGAGGCTGACAGAGCGTTCGTGAAGTTAAAGGAGAGTTTCTGCTCCGCGCCTATACTGAATCTCCCTGATCTAAACCGACAATTTATCATTGAGGTGGATGCTTCAGACACTGGTTTAGGGGAAGTTATTTCTCAGCGCTCACTCACTGATAATAAGCTCCATCCTTGTGCTTTTCTCTCCCGAAAATTGACAGACGCGGAGAGAAATTACGACATCGGCAACAAAGAACTATTGGCCGTTAAGGCGGCACTAGAAGAACGGAGACACTGGTTGGAGGGGGCAGAGACACCGTTCCTGGTCTGGACTGATCATAAGAATTTGGAATACATTCGATCAGCTAAAAGATTAAACTCCAGACAGGCACGGTGGGCTCTCTTCTTCAACAGGTTTAACTTCACCCTCTCATACAGACCAGGCTCCAAGAACGGTAAACCTGATGCATTATCTAGGTTATACGATTCTGAAAGTGTGTCCAAAGACCCCAAACCCATACTGTCTCCCACCTGCGTAGTGGGAGCAGTAACATGGGACATTGAAAAGAAAGTGAAAGATGCTCTGACTGATGTTGCGGTCCCTAATGGGGTTCCGCCTAACCGTTTGTTTGTACCTGTGTCTGTGCGTCCTCAGGTCATCCACTGGGCCCACACGTCCAAAGTGTCCTGTCATCCTGGCGCCAGAAGGACGATGTTTTTGATTAAGCAACGCTTCTGGTGGCCAGCGATGGACAGGGCCGTAAAAGAATATGTAGCAGCCTGCCCTGTGTGTGCGAGAGGGAAATCTTCCCATCAGCCCCCTTCAGGCTTGCTACAACCCCTGCCAGTTCCTCATCGCCCCTGGTCTGACATCTCCTTAGATTTTGTGACCGGGCTTCCCATGTCCGAAGGTAACACCACGGTTCTGACAGTTGTTGACAGATTTTCAAAGATGGTGCATTTCATTGCATTACCTAAACTGCCCTCCGCCAAAGAAACGGCGGAGGTGATTCTTTGTCATGTTTTTCGTGTCCATGGTTTCCCCAGTGATGTGGTGTCAGACCGGGGGCCCCAATTCGTCTCCCAGTTCTGGCGGGAGTTCTGCAGCCTGTTGGGGGCCTCAGTGAGCCTCTCCTCTGGTCATCACCCAGAGTCCAATGGCCAGACGGAGAGGCTCAACCAGGAGCTAGAGACCGGACTCAGATGCTTAGTGGCTCAGAACCCCTCCTCCTGGAGTAAGCATTTAATCTGGATAGAATACGCCCATAACACCTTGCCCTGCTCTGCGTCCGGTCTCTCTCCATTTCAGTGCGCCTATGGTTACCAACCTCCATTATTCCCTGAAGTGGAGACAGAGTCTGCCGTCCCCTCTGCCCAGGCCCTGGTGCGTCGGTGCCATAAGATTTGGAAAGGTGCAAGACAGATGCTGCTGAGGAGTTCCGCCAGCAGCAAAAGGGCCTCTGACCGTCGGCGGATTCCGGCACCGGCGTACAGGCCTGGGCAGAAGGTATGGTTATCTACCAGAGACCTCCCTTTGAGAGTTGAGTCCAATAAATTAGCCCCACGTTTCATTGGTCCATTTCCTATCTCAAAGATAATCAATCCTGTAGCCGTAAGACTCCAACTTCCTCGCTCCTTGAGAGTTCACCCTACTTTTCACGTGGGTAGAATAAAGCCTTGTAAGGAAAGCCCTCTGGTCCCTGCCTCCAAACCCCCGCCACCCCCCGGGTAATTGATGGTGGTCCTGTGTACACTGTCAAAAGACTGTTGGCCATGAGACGGCGGGGGCGGGGGAAACAATATCTAGTTGATTGGGAGGGGTATGGACCAGAGGAGCGCTCTTGGGTGCCCACCAGAGACATTATGGACCCAAACCTGATTAGAGAATTCCACCTTGCTCATCCTGACCAGCCTGGGACGTCAGGTGCCGTCCCTAGAGGGGGGGGGTAATGTCAGGAACCCCAGGTCTTAGTTTATTTATGTTACGTGTTGCATGCTTTTATTTTGGTGCACTTCCTGTTTTATTTTGGCATGTTTAACCTCTCCTCTCGTTACAGTTCACTTCACTCCCTACCCTGCATGCTTCCCGCCTGCACATTCGAGCACCTCCCTCTGACCCAGTTTCTGCACCACTCACCTGAGTCTCAGCGTCTTCCCCCGCCCTGATCATGTCCACCTGTGTATAGTTAATCACTCCCTCACTAGTATATAATGCGTCCTCCCCATTCCTTCCGTGCCAGATCGTCTTGTGTCCTCATGCCAAGAGTTCCAGCGTTTTTCCCTCGTGAGTCATTGATCATTCGTGTACCGAACCTCTGCCTGTTTCTTGACATTGCCCTCAGCCTAGCGTTTTGGATTTGTTTGATTGATTGCCTGATTACTGTGTACCGAACCTTGGATTGCATTAAAGACGCAGATTTTTGCCTTAGACCTGGTGTTACTGTGTTTGCTTTGGAGTCCTCCTCCATTACCTGTGTACAGATCCTTAACAGTGTCCCTCAGATTAGACACATAATCATCCACTGAAGCAAATGACTCTTGATTGCCAACATTTAACATGATGTCAACAGGTAAGACAATTTCTCTCCCAAACAGAACCTGATATGGCGTGAAGCAGGTGCTAGCATGGATACTACTGCGGTAAGCCAACATCACATCAGGCAAGAGTGTGTCCCAGTTCAGCTGATTATCCTCCACAAAGAGGGTCAACATTGACAAAAGGGTACGATTGAAACGCTCAATTAACCCATCCGACTGAGGATGGTAAGGGGATGTGTGGGTTTTATGAATCTCCAAAAGCCTGCACAATTCTTTAAACAGTGTAGACTCAAAATTGCGACCCTGATCAGAGTGTATGCTGCGCGGTGCCCCAAAACGACAAACCCATTCTTCTGTTAAAATTTTGGCGATGCTGCATGCCTCTTGGTTGGGGAGTGGAAAAGCCTCCGTCCACTTAGAAAAATAATCACCAACAACCAATATATATTTGTTTTTATTGGGAGTCTCAGGGAGTGGGCCGAGAATATCAAGTGCCACTCGTTCAAAAGGCCTTGAAGTAGCTGACGGCTGCAAAGGGGCACATGGCTGTTTTCCCAAAGTCTTACGGGAAGCACAATCCACACATCCCCTGACCCAGGCCTTGACATCTTCAAACCACCCTGGCCAATAGAAACGGTCCTTAACCTTTGCCTGGAGTTTCTGCACCCCCAAATATCCTCCAGTAGAAATGCTGTGCAGCTGTTCTAAGACCTTAGACACCATTGAACAGGGCAACACTACCTGTACTTTGGTTGCAGCGTCTAAATAGGCAGTAGGAATTCTCACTAATCTTGATCCCTGCATTTGAAGCTGCTCCCATACAGGGGCATATCTTTGCAGTTCAGGGTCTTTTGGCATCAGACCATCAGCCTGTTTCTTACAGTCAATTATTTGTCGCAACTCTCTGTCATCCATCTGCGCCTGAGTCAATTCATCTGCCTCATCTTCTTGGCTATTTATTCTATAGGAGGCAACCTCTTGCACTACACACACTTTTTGGGTGACTGTATCCACGGTTTCCTGCAAGGGAATCTGATTGACTTGCAAACTTTTCTCTTGAAAAGCTGGCAGCCTGGAGAGCGCATCGGCATTACTGTGTAGCTTGCCTGGACGATGAACGATCTTATACTGAAAATTGGCTAGTTGTTCTACCCAGCAAGCCAACTGTCCTTCCAAGCCCTGAAAATTATGCAGCCACCGCAGGGAATTATGATCTGTTCGCAGAATAAACTCTCTCCCTAACAAGTAGTGTTTGAAATGCTTTGTGAAGGTCACCATGCTCAGTAGTTCTTTTTTGGTAGTGGCATATTTCCGCTCTTGTTTTGTGAGGGCCCTGCTAGCATATGCAACGACTCTTTCCAGTCCCCCCTCCTCCTGAGATAACACTGCACCGATCCCTACATCACTTGCATCTGTATCCAAGGTGAATGGTTTACTGGGGTCAGGATATGCCAGCACTGGAGCTGTGATAAGACTAGCTTTAAGCTGCTCGAAAGAATGCTGAAAGTCCTCACTCCATCGGAAATGTCTCCCTTTCTCTACTAGTTGATGCAAGGGGCGGGCAATGTCTGCGAAACCCTTTACAAAGCGCCTGTAGTATGATGCTAACCCGAGAAAGCTCTGAACCTCTGTATGATTTTTTGGAACAGGCCATTCCCTGACCGCCTCAACCTTGGTGGGGTTTGGCATCACACCATCTGCAGAGATGACATGCCCGAGATAATGGACTTGTGTGGAAAACAAGTTGCATTTGGATGGTTTGACCTTAAGGTTGGCCTGCTGGAGTTTTTGAAGGACACCATCCAGGCGCAACAAGTGCTCCTGAAAAGTCCGGCCAAACACAATTATGTCATCCAAATAAACTAAACAGGTAGTCCACTGCAAATCTGCTAGAATCAAATCCATCAGCCTTTGGAATGTACTGGGTGCGTTACAAAGGCCAAAGCTCAGGACATTAAACTCAAATAGCCCTTGCCGTGTAATAAAAGCTGTTTTGTGACGATCTTTTGGGTCCACTTCAACCTGCCAATAGCCACTTGCCAGGTCTAAAGTGGAAAACCAGCAAGCATGGCTAAGGCTATCGAGGGCATCATCAATCCTAGGGAGGGGGTATGCATCCTTTCTCGTAACATCATAGAGTTTCCGATAATCAACGCAAAACCGCAACCCGCCCTGTTTCTTTTTTACAAGCACCACAGGTGCTGCCCAGGGACTACAGGAAGGACTAACTATACCACTGGCCAGCATTTGCTTTAAATTGTCACTCACTTCCTGCTGTAAATGGAGGGGTACCCTACGTGGGTGCATCTTAATGGGCCTAGCATCCCCTGTGTCAATCTCATGCATAGTCAAGTGAGTTCTGCCTAAATCAGTCTCCCCCCGACTAAACACTGAGATATTGTGATGCAGAAGCTGTCTAATTGCCTTGAGCTGTCAGGGAGCTGGGTAATTAACCAAAGGGAGAGAGGGAGAGAGAGAGAGGGAGAGGGAGAGAGAGAGAGAGAGAGAGAGAGAGAGAGAGAGAACAGAAACCCCACACGCAGAGACACAGATGAATTTAACAAAAGGCGAGTCTTTAATGTAAGACTGAAACAATTAATTAAAATAATACAAAGTAATAATTTGAACTAGAAAGAAATAACTAAGCATGAAGAAACTAATAAGAACTAACAAGAAACTAATACACCAAAACTAGACTAAACACAAGACTAAAATACACAGAGAGACAGGGAGGATACACCAGTGCACAAACACAGACAATTGAAACTCATGACACCCAAGTGTGCAAACCTACCAGGAGGGAAAAGAAACAGGCAACACGGAGAAGCACGAGTAGCAGTTAGATACAGAGCACAGGGGGATCTCAAGCACGTGAACAAATGCACCGACAAGAACAAAGGGGAAGGGGGTGGCTTAAATACAAGAGGGAAAGACAACCAGGTGAAACTAATCAGAGGAGGAGCAAACAATCAGGGAAAGTAGGTCAGGGGGTGTGAACCAGGAAAACGGAGGGAAAACACACAAGGGCAGGAAGTAAAACTAGAAATGATATGGAGACGCAAGACTTTCAAAATAAAACAGGAAAATAACCAAAGACAAAACACCCAGACCAGGACAGGGAGTGAAACACAAATAATACACTAGAACAAGAACTCAGTATAACAAAACAGAACCAAATAATAAACTAATCAAAAAACTAACTAACATAAAAGTTCATAACCGTCACAGAACCCCCCCTTTAAGGGACGGATACCAGACGTCCCCAAAAAGTCGATCAAGTTCATAAGGGTGGGTGGAGGGGGTCCGGAGGAGGGTCCCAGGGGCAAGCGTCCAAGGGCGGAGAGGCGAGGAAACTCAGGGGGGCGGCCAGGGGGCAGAGCAGAGACTGAATGGGGAGGCTCGGGCGGACGGCCCGGGGGCAAAGCAGAGTCTGACTGGGGAGGATCAGGCGGACGGCCCGGGGGCAAAGCAGAGTCTGACTGGGGAGGTTCAGGCGGACGGCCCGGGGGCAGAGCGGAGACTGACTGGGGAGGCTCGGGCGGACGGCCCGGGGGCAGAGCGGAGACTGACTGGGGAGGCGCGGGCGGGCGGCCCGGGGGCAGAGCGGAGACTGACTGGGGAGGCTCGGGCGGACGGCCCGGGGGCAGCAGTGGAACAGCGGGGACCGGGACTACGGGGACAGGGACCTGGGACTGCTGCGAGACGCTAGGGACCGGGACTACGGGGACTGGGACCTGGGGCTGCTGCAGGGCGCTAGGGACCGGGACTACGGGGACTGTGACCTGGGGCTTCTGCGGAGAGACTGAGACTGCGGGGACAGGGACAAGAAGCGACTGCGGAGGCGACCCAGCCGGAGCATGAGGCGGCGACTGCGGAGGCGACCCAGGCGGAGCATGAGGCGGCGACTGCGGTGGCGACCCAGCCGGAGCAGGAGTCGGCGACTGCGGTGGCGACCCAGCCGGAGCAGGAGGCGGCGACTGCGGTGGCGACCCAGCCGGAGCAGGAGTCGGCGACTGCGGTGGCGACCCAGCCGGAGCAGGAGGCGGCGACTGCGGTGGCGACCCAGCCGGAGCAGGAGGCGGCGACTGCGGTGGCGACCCAGCCGGAGCAGGAGGCGGCGACTGCGGTGGCGACCCAGCCGGAGCAGGAGGCGGCGACTGCGGAGGCGAAGACCCAGCCGGAGCAGGAGGCGGCGACTGCGGAGGCGAAGACCCAGCCGTGACAGGAACAGGAGGCGGCGAGTGCGGTGGCGAAGACCCAGCCGTGACAGGAACAGGAGGCGGCGAGTGCGGTGGCGAAGACCCAGCCGTGACAGGAACAGGAGGCGGCGACTGCGGTGGCGAAGACCCAGCCGTGACAGGAACAGTAGGCGTCGGCTGCGGTGGCGAAGACCCAGCCGTGACAGGAGCAGCAGGCGTCGGCTGCGGTGGCGGAGACACAGCCGGAACGGGAACAGCAGGCGGCGGCTGCGGTGGCGAAGAGCCAGCCGGAACAGGAACAGCAGGCGTCGGCTGCGGTGGCGGAGACCCAGCCGGAACAGGAACAGCAGGCGTCGGCTGCGGTGGCGGAGACCCAGCCGGGACAGGAACAGGACCAGGAAGCGTCGACTGCGGTGGCGGAGACCCAGCCGGGACAGGAACAGGACCAGGAAGCGTCGACTGCGGTGGCGGAGACCCAGTCGGGACAGGAACAGGACCAGTAAGCGTCGGCTGCGGTGGCGGAGACCCAGCCGGGACAGGAACAGGACCAGGAAGCGTCGGCTGCGGTGGCGGAGACCCAGCCGGGACAGGAACAGGACCAGGAAGCGTCGGCTGCGGTGATGGAGACCCAGCCGGAACAGGAGACGTCGGACACTGCGGTGGCGGAGACCCAGCCGGGACAGGAGGCGTCGGAGACTGCGGTGGTGGCCAAGCCAGGACAGGAGACATCGGAGACTGTGGTGGCTGCCAAGCCAGGACAGGAGACGTCGGAGACTGCGGTGGCGGCCAAGCCAGGACAGGAAACATCACAGGCTGCGGTGACGGAGACCCAGCCGGAACAGGAAACGTCAGAGGCTGCGGCGGCAGCCCAGCCGGAACAGGAGACGTCGGATGCTGCGGCGGCTGCCCAGCCGGAACAGGAGACGCCAGAGACTGCGGCGGCTGCCCAGCCGGAACAGGAGACGTCAGAGGCTGCAGTGACGGAGACCCAGCCGGAACAGGAACAGCAGGCGTCGGCTGCGGTGGCGGAGACCCAGCCGGGACAGGAACAGGACCAGGAAGCGTCGACTGCGGTGGCGGAGACCCAGCCGGGACAGGAACAGGACCAGGAAGCGTCGACTGCGGTGGCGGAGACCCAGCCGGGACAGGAACAGGACCAGGAAGCGTCGACTGCGGTGGCGGAGACCCAGTCGGGACAGGAACAGGACCAGTAAGCGTCGGCTGCGGTGGCGGAGACCCAGCCGGGACAGGAACAGGACCAGGAAGCGTCGGCTGCGGTGGCGGAGACCCAGCCGGGACAGGAACAGGACCAGGAAGCGTCGGCTGCGGTGATGGAGACCCAGCCGGGACAGGAGGCGTCGGAGACTGCGGTGGTGGCCAAGCCAGGACAGGAGACATCGGAGACTGTGGTGGCTGCCAAGCCAGGACAGGAGACGTCGGAGACTGCGGTGGCGGCCAAGCCAGGACAGGAAACATCACAGGCTGCGGTGACGGAGACCCAGCCGGAACAGGAAACGTCAGAGGCTGCGGCGGCAGCCCAGCCGGAACAGGAGACGTCGGAGGCTGCGGCGGCTGCCCAGCCGGAACAGGAGACGCCAGAGACTGCGGCGGCTGCCCAGCCGGAACAGGAGACGTCAGAGGCTGCAGTGACGGAGACCCAGCCGGAACAGGAGACGTCAGAGGCTGCAGTGACGGAGACCCAGCCGGAACAGGAGACGTCAGAGGCTGCGGCATCAACCCAACCAGAACTGGAGGCACTGGAACATGTGGTGGTTGCGGCGTCGACCCAGGGCGACGTGGGGCTGGGGTTGGCCGGACCTCAGGCAGGACACGTGTGGCTGGCGTCGGCCGGACCTCAGGCCGAACACGTGGGGCTGGAGTTGGCCGGACCTCAGGCGGAACACCTGGGGCCGGAGTCGGCTGGACCTCCGGTGAGACATGGGTGCGCTGCTTCTGGGCCCCACGCTTCTTTCTAGGAGCTCCAGCTCCTAGATAATGTGGGGCAATAGCCAGGCGGGAGCCCTCAAAAGGGGACCGAGGCTCCACAAAACGGATGCCAAAGAGGGCATAATGTCTCTCTGCTGGGGTTTTTACTGGTCGGTGCATTCTGTCAGGGAGCTGGGTAATTAACCAAAGGGAGAGAGGGAGAGAGAGAGAGGGAGCGGGAGAGAGAGAGAGAGAGAGAGAGAGAGAGAGAGAGAGACAGAAACCCCACACGCAGAGACACAGACGAATTTAACAAAAGGCGAGTCTTTAATGTAAGACTGAAACAATTAATTAAAATAATACAAAGTAATAATTTGAACTAGAAAGAAATAACTAAGCATGAAGAAACTAATAAGAACTAACAAGAAACTAATACACCAAAACTAGACTAAACACAAGACTAAAATACACAGAGAGACAGGGAGGATACACCAGTGCACAAACACAGACAATTGAAACTCATGACACCCAAGTGTGCAAACCTACCAGGAGGGAAAAGAAACAGGCAACACGGAGAAGCACGAGTAGCAGTTAGATACAGAGCACAGGGGGATCTCAAGCACGTGAACAAATGCACCGACAAGAACAAAGGGGAAAGGGGTGGCTTAAATACAAGAGGGAAAGACAACCAGGTGAAACTAATCAGAGGAGGAGCAAACAATCAGGGAAAGTAGGTCAGGGGGTGTGAACCAGGAAAACGGAGGGAAAACACACAAGGGCAGGAAGTAAAACTAGAAATGATATGGAGACGCAAGACTTTCAAAATAAAACAGGAAAATAACCAAAGACAAAACACCCAGACCAGGACAGGGAGTGAAACACAAATAATACACTAGAACAAGAACTCAGTATAACAAAACAGAACCAAATAATAAACTAATCAAAAAACTAACTAACATAAAAGTTCATAACCGTCACATGAGCTCTCCTGGGGAAAAACCCCTTTCCTCCAATCCAAACTGACCCATGAGCGTGTCGACTGTCCAAGACTGCAATTCATCCCTCTCCAGACTGTCCCCACACTGCTCTACTTTATCCCCTACCTCAATATCAGTAAACAGTGTACCCACACTCATGCCACTCTTTAATGTTAGCGCGTCGTTGGTCACGTTGATAACACGAACTGGCAGCAAGCCCCGCTCAACTTTACAAACCACTCGTGCTACCAATATGTCGCAGTGTTTAGAGAGGGAGGTGGAGGGCTCCAGCATCCCTTCTGCATAATCCCCCCACCCACTCGGGACCTGACCCCATATAATGGCCTAGCTACGTGGGGGAACTACTGTATCTGACTGGACCACAACTGCCTGAGGTTTCAACGATGGGTTAAGATCAACCAGGGGAAAAAGCTTGCCCATAATTTGGCAAGTCTTCTTCCCAAAACCAAAGTAGGATTTCTTCAGAGGGAATATCAGAGACTAGAAACTCAGCAACAAGCGCAAGGGAGTCAAACTGACATGCTGTTTGCCAGCATCCAACAATATTCATCCCCCCACCATTAGCTGCAGTGGCTTCGCCTACATAATTTCCCAAATCAGTTTGCCCTTTAGTAGCAGAGAGCCAAATTTGTTTAGGGATGACTGAGCGTGATGCTCCAGTATCTACAAGTACATAACAGTTAAACCCACCTATTTTAGCTTTAAGATAGCCAGAGCCACTCTTTAATTTATCAGGAGCCACAGTAGACGAAGAAGGGGGGGCGGACATTTGGCCCTCTGTGCACGCCCCCTCTAGTTTTTCTGTACATAGGGACAGTCACGTCGTATGTGGCGATTACATCCACACTCCCAGTATCCACCTTTAGAGTCAGCATCCCGTCTAGGTACAGAGATGTGTGCTTTGACTGAGCGAGGGGAGGGGCCAACATTCTGCAGTGCTAGGTCAGATTTAGTTGGACCTGCTAGTGCCTGAACAGATGTTTGTAGAGTTTTAACTTCCTGCCTCAAACCTTCTAAAACCTTGAGCAGCGCATCAACTCGCTCATCACTGCACCCTTGCATCTGGGGCGGAGCAACCATGCTCTAGGCCTCTAATGAGCTCAAGTTCTGCCGCAAGGTTAATGGCATCTTCTAGTGTAGCAGGTTTAGCACAGGTTGACACGTAAATCCCCACCTCCCACATGTGCAATAAAATGATCTTTAGCCAGAAGATCCTGTGTGTTAACATCTGCAGAGGGATATGCTTTTCCAACTAACCGTCGCAGGGAAATGCCAAATTCTCTTACAGTTTCGTTATGTAGTCTGCGTCGAGATGAAAAATTAACCCTGTTCCAATCAGCACTGTCACATGGATGTAAACATCTACCCATTGCTTCTTTCAATAAGATATAATTAGTTTTAGCCATTTCTGACAGCCCACTATATACCTCCCGGGCCCTGCCGGACAGAAGAAGCCCCATAAACTTCAACCTCAGAGTTCATCCCAGTTGTTAACGTCAGCAGCCATTTCTAATTGCTCAGCCCAATCAGCCCACTCTCGTCCTGTAACGTTACCAGTAAAAGTCTCAGGCATAAAATTGGGCGAGGAGTTACAGCCTGACCATTACTGCTTGGAGATGATGGAATATTTGAATAACTTGTGCCTGCCTCTGTGGGCCGAAGTGGATTATTTTCAGGTTCTGACATTTTATTATTATTATTTTATATTTTATCCCACCGCTGCCACCAGTGTAATGAATATAGGGTTGTCTCAATGAGGCAGGAAAACACTGCCAAGTCAGAACCTTCAAATAATCACAGACTTCAGATGTGTACAGTACCAGAAGACTTTATTAAACCCAAATGCATTAAAACATGGGGTGGAGAAAAGCACTGAGTGACATGCGCACCCACTGAGGTCAGAAGCTCCCACTACAAAGTGAATACACGGCACAATCTTAGGGCAAGACTCCTAGAATAAAGGCACACTACACGGCACACTGTCACCCTCTCCTGGAGGCACTGCAATACAACACCTGTTGCCCACACAGCAAAACACTGCACACCCACTGCAACCCACTCGTCACCTATGGTGTGAGCTCCCTACTATGGGACGTCACCTGTCTCCCCAGCTGTTCTCCCTCCCCACACTATATAAAAACATACACTATATTACAATACAATACAATATTTAAAGGTATACTTAGCTCGCCCGGCCGGCGAGACCCTCCCCCGGGGTCTGAGCTCGAGGCGCCGTCCAGCTCCCTGGGGAGCGGCTTTGCTGGGCGGCGCAACAGGACACAGCTGGCGTGAGGCAGAGTGGATGTCTCAGCGTGGGGAGCGGTGGCAGCTACTGCACTCTCTACAACCCAGCCCTATCTAACTACAGGAGGCAGCAGACCTCCCCTCCTCACACTGGAACCTCTAACCCCCTGATCTGTCTATCTTCATCGCCGGCAGCGCTAACCCGCTGCGAACGACACCCTCCCTCCAAAAGAGTGCCGTGCCGCCGTCACAGATGCTCCAACCACGAGTCCTCTGTTCCAACTGACTTTTGTCCTCCTCAAACCAGCGTCTCTCACGCCCACAAATCAGGCACACCGGCAGTCAATTAAAATAATCAGTACACCCGCTACACCTCCCCCTAGTCCATCATCCCATTCACTACACTAATAATGAAGTCGTGACTGGATGTGAATATTGATTTATAGCCATTTAATTATCTACATGCAGCAGCAGAACTGTGTGTTAAACTAACGTCTCCAACATTTTACTCAATACAGGAGTATATTTATTTAATCTAATTAGAAGATATGTAAAAAAGTAAAACTCATATAGGTATTGTAATGTAGACAGATGTGATGTGTTCCAGTCCTGGTTCCGGTCCGGACTGACTGATTCTGGATCAGTGACCCTCTCCATCTCCTCCATCCAGCCCCGCCCCGCTCGCTCCCAGCCGGACGGGAGGCTCGACAGCCGGCGTCACAGCGACCTGCCGCCCCGGAGAGGAGACGATGGCGGCGGCTGCGGATCGAGGAGGATTCCCGGACCTCTCTGCCGGGTCCGGTGCTGCCGCAGAGCCCGACGTCCGCGTCCCGGTACCCATGAACCTGTATGCGACCTGGGAGATCGACCGGTCCTCTCCGAGCTGCGTCCCCAGGTAAGAGGATTAGTGCTCGGCCGGAGAGGAGCGACTGAGTCCGGGGAGAGGAGGACGGAGCTGCACGGTAACAAGAGATCAGGTCCTCTGTTACCAGTCCCATGTTAATAATAATAATAATAATAATTATTATTATTATTATTACTAAATGTGATGCTTCCCGTGGTGTTCTGGGGGGAAAACTCTGATTATCAACTGATCTCAGTTCAGAAACTCAACCAGTGTTTCTGTAACAAACCTGTGGCTGCCGCTGATATCTCACCGAGTCTGTGATCTGAGGTCAGTTTGTTAACGTACCTTCAGGTCAGTGATTGGCTGCGTCCACAAAGGTGAGAGCAGCTGGGGTCAAAGGTCAACACATTAAAACATCCTCACAGGTACCAGTGAGGAGGCTGTTTTGCTGGCGCCGTTGTGACAGGAGGTGTGATCAGGTGAAACACCGGGAACCAGAGTGTCTTTAATTAGATGCAATGTGAATTTCTCCACTGTGGGACTAATAAAGGAGTATCTTATCTTATCTTAATGTTGAGGTCGTACCAGAGCTCAGGTGAGGCTCACTAACACCTTCATCCTCCTCCTCCTCCTCTGTGATGTACACTTTATTATCATGTCTGATTCACCTCCAGCCTCTCATCACCTCAAACACTGTGATCATTTGATGAAGAGGCGTCGCTGTTTTCAAGCTTCATCAGTCAGAAAAAACATCTGTGTGTGTGTGTGAAGGTTTTATCCTTTTTCTTAAATCAGACTTTTTATTGTTTCCTTAAGAAATAAGACAACAACAACCTGAACCACAACAAATAAAATAATATATACGTAAACTGATAGTAGCTGTAAACTGGAAAACAAAGTATTCAAAAACAGAGAGAAAAAAGGTAATAATAATACTAAATAAAAACAAAATAAAATAAATATATATACAACTGTAAAATAAAATATGCATTTTTTGTTTTTAATTAATGAATCAAATAGCAAACAGCTCAGTCCCCCTCCCACTGCATGGTAGACGGCCCCGGATCTCCTGGTGAACCCTCACGGTGCACCACACTTCTACCCAGCAGTTTCCTTCACCTGGCAGGAGGACGTACGGTGAACCCTCACGGTGCACCACTCCTCCCCCCAGCACCCACCCACCCTGTGGCTACACCAGTACAGGTGCTCCACCTACTGTAGCCATTGGCTGATATTTTTATGCCTGCAGATTCCACAACCCAACGTTAAATGAAGCCTATTAACTCACAGATAACCATTTGTTTGTTGTTTGTTGGAATAAACAAATCGTCTGCTCCTAAACGGTCCCATGGACCCTGAAGTCGTACAAACAAGTGTAGGTGGGCTCTCCCCAGTTACTCTGGACTTGCAGCTTCACATGTCTGAAGACGCCTTTCTCCTGATCCTGAGAGACAGAGAAATGAACACAGTTAGTTGAGCAAATACTGAGAGGAAGGGAAATAAGGGATATAACGAGGACCTACGAGGAGGACAGATGAACTGTAACTCCTATGATATGTTAGCTGGTGGGTGTAATTTAAAAAATGCATGTGTTTCACTGCATGATGTAATACTCACAGGCAGTTTGAAAGTCTGCAACGCCTCGCCGTCCTGATCATAAACAAAGGTCCCAAGTAGGGTACCCTCATCCTCTAAACAGTTCATGCCCTGCAAGAGAGAAAGACAGAGATCCAGTTGAACACCTTGTTGTTCTCATGTCTGTGACAGAGAAATACACAAGACGTCTGCAGAGGAAGGACTTTAAATCAGTGACTTACATAGACAGAAAACTCCTTCGGGGCGCTCTGGATGCTGCCGGTTGGCGTTGAGTCCTTCGTGACGTGACCTAGTGTGACGTGGCTGATGGTGACTGCTTGGGACAGAGTGATGAATAAATGTCCACGCTCACCAGCAAATGGCCAGCAGTGTCTGAGCAGCCTCTTTCCCTGAAGAAAGGAAGAGCATAAAGATGACATGTGGTGAAACACAACAGGCAGTAAAACAATCCAAACTATAATATCATATTATTAAGATAAGATAAGATAAGATGAACCTTTATTAATCCCCGGAGGGAAATTCGGGATTATACAGCATAGCCATGTGTTTTGTGTATGTAGTTCCTAGTTCCTACCTGAAGAGCAATGTTTGGGTGTTTGAATGAGTCCTGGGGGACGCAAGAGACCGGAAACACTGAAATGTAACAGGTTTCTGTGACAAGGTAGGTTTCTGAGGACAGCTCAGTTATAACACGGGCCCCTGCACACAAAAACACAGAGAAAATGACAAGACTGTGAAAAGGAAAAAGCACATGTGTGAATTACAATCTGACAGATGAAAATGATGAGGGTGGTTTAATGTCTCACCGTTCGACTCCAGAGTGAAGTTGGTCATAGTGTCGCCCAGTGGTGGTTTGTGGAGCTCCTGTAATCTCAGCAGCTCGTCCTGCAGGACTCTCATCTGCTGCAGATCCTTGTTCCTGTTCAAGGCCTCGTCCTGCAGGACTCTCATCTGCTGCAGATCCTTGTTCCTGTTCAAGTCCTGGAAGTGACAGGAAATTCATTTTAATGGTGCATGTTGACCTCACTGTGTTTCACATGACACTGAGAACATTGTGTTTATAGGAGCACATTAAAAACCAAAAGAAGCAAAAGAGAAAACCAAGTTGCTTTTAAGAGTCTGACCATATCGGGCTCGGCCGGTGGGACAGGTGAGTCCAGAGGTCCTCTGCTGAACCACGCAAGGGCAGCTGATGGATGGAGACAAATAGGTCAGGGATGTTTTATTCAAAAGAAGAGAAGAAGAAGAAGATCAACCCTTATTAGTCCCACAATGGGGAAATTCAATTTACACTCTGTTAAACTCATACATGGTACATGCAGACCTGAAACACACATACATGCAGTAAATGGAGAGATGTCAGAGTGAGGGGGCTGCTCCAGACAAGCGCCCCGAGCAGTTGGGGGTTTGGTGCCTTGCTCAGGGGCACCTCGGCAGTGCCCAAGAGGTAAACTGGCACCTCTCCAGCTACCAGTTCACACTCAGTTTTTGGTCCATGTCTGGACTTGAACCGGTGACCCTCCGGTTCCCAAGCCAACTCCCTACAGACTGAGCTACTGCCGCCCCCTAATTCATTACTATTGCCATAATTCATTACTTTTATTATTTTACAATACACTCATGGGCTGTATGCTGTGAGCCTGTACCGTGGTGGATGTATTAATGTCTCTTTTCCCAAACAACCCGCTATCGGCCAGTAGCTAGTAGTGCCAGTAGCTAGTAGTGCCAGTAGCTAGTAGTGCCAGTAGCTAGTAGTGCCAGTGGCTAGTAGTGCCAGTAGCTAGTAGTGCCAGTAGCTAGTAGTGCCAGTAGCTAGTAGTGCCAGTAGCTAGTAGTGCCAGTGGCTAGTAGTGCCAGTAGCTAGTAGTGTAGCTAGTAGTGCCAGTAGCTAGTAGTGTAGCTAGTAGTACCAGTAGCTAGTAGTGTAGCTAGTAGTGCCAGTAGCTAGTAGTGCCAGTAGCTAGTAGTGCCAGTAGCTAGTAGTGCCAGTAGCTAGTAGTACCAGTAGCTAGTAGTGCCAGTAGCTAGTAGTGCCAGTAGCTAGTAGTGCCAGTAGCTAGTAGTGCCAGTGGCTAGTAGTGCCAGTAGCTAGTAGTGCCAGTGGCTAGTAGTACCAGTGGCTAGTAGTGCCAGTAGCTAGTAGTGCCAGTAGCTAGTAGTGTTAGTAGCTAGTAGTACCAGTAGCTAGTAGTGCCAGTTGCTAGTAGTGCCAGTGGCTAGTAGTGCCAGTGGCTAGTAGTGTTAGTAGCTAGTAGTGTTAGTAGCTAGTAGTGTTAGTAGCTAGTAGTACCAGTAGCTAGTAGTGCCAGTAGCTAGTAGTGCCAGTAGCTAGTAGTGCCAGTAGCTAGTAGTGTTAGTAGCTAGTAGTGCCAGTGGCTAGTAGTGTTAGTAGCTAGTAGTGTTAGTAGCTAGTAGTACCAGTAGCTAGTAGTACCAGTAGCTAGTAGTGCCAGTAGCTAGTAGTGCCAGTGGCTAGTAGTGTTAGTAGCTAGTAGTGTTAGTAGCTAGTAGTACCAGTAGCTAGTAGTACCAGTAGCTAGTAGTGCCAGTAGCTAGTAGTGCCAGTGGCTAGTAGTGCCAGTAGCTAGTAGTGCCAGTAGCTAGTAGTGCCAGTAGCTAGTAGTACCAGTGGCTAGTAGTGCCAGTAGCTAGTAGTGCCAGTAGCTAGTAGTGTTAGTAGCTAGTAGTACCAGTAGCTAGTAGTGCCAGTAGCTAGTAGTGCCAGTAGCTAGTAGTACCAGTGGCTAGTAGTGCCAGTAGCTAGTAGTGCCAGTAGCTAGTAGTGTTAGTAGCTAGTAGTACCAGTAGCTAGTAGTGCCAATAGCTAGTAGTGCCAGTAGCTAGTAGTGCCAGTGGCTAGTAGTGTTAGTAGCTAGTAGTGTTAGTAGCTAGTAGTACCAGTAGCAGCTAGTAGTACCAGTAGCTAGTAGTGCCAGTAGCTAGTAGTGCCAGTGGCTAGAAGTGCCAGTGGCTAGTAGTGTTAGTAGCTAGTAGTGCCAGTAGCTAGTAGTGCCAGTAGCTAGTAGTGCCAGTGGCTAGAAGTGCCAGTGGCTAGTAGTGCCAGTAGCTAGTAGTGCCAGTAGCTAGTAGTGCCAGTGGCTAGAAGTGCCAGTGGCTAGTAGTGCCAGTAGCTAGTAGTGCCAGTGGCTAGTAGTGCCAGTGGCTAGAAGTGCCAGTGGCTAGTAGTGCCAGTAGCTAGTAGTGCCAGTAGCTAGTAGTGCCAGTAGCTAGTAGTGCCAGTGGCTAGTAGTGCCAGTGGCTAGTAGTGCCAGTAGCTAGTAGTGCCAGTAGCTAGTAGTGCCAGTAGCTAGTAGTGCCAGTGGCTAGAAGTGCCAGTGGCTAGAAGTGCCAGTAGCTAGTAGTGCCAGTGGCTAGTAGTGCCAGTGGCTAGAAGTGCCAGTGGATAGAAGTGCCAGTGGCTAGTAGTGTTAGTAGCTAGTAGTGCCAGTAGCTAGTAGTGCCAGTAGCTAGTAGTGCCAGTGGCTAGAAGTGCCAGTGGCTAGTAGTGCCAGTAGCTAGTAGTGCCAGTAGCTAGTAGTGCCAGTGGCTAGAAGTGCCAGTGGCTAGTAGTGCCAGTAGCTAGTAGTGCCAGTAGCTAGTAGTGCCAGTGGCTAGAAGTGCCAGTGGCTAGTAGTGCCAGTAGCTAGTAGTGCCAGTAGCTAGTAGTGCCAGTAGCTAGTAGTGCCAGTGGCTAGTAGTGCCAGTGGCTAGTAGTGCCAGTAGCTAGTAGTGCCAGTAGCTAGTAGTGCCAGTAGCTAGTAGTGCCAGTGGCTAGAAGTGCCAGTGGCTAGTAGTGCCAGTAGCTAGTAGTGCCAGTAGCTAGTAGTGCCAGTGGCTAGAAGTGCCAGTGGCTAGTAGTGCCAGTAGCTAGTAGTGCCAGTAGCTAGTAGTGCCAGTGGCTAGAAGTGCCAGTAGCTAGAAGTGCCAGTAGCTAGTAGTGCCAGTAGCTAGTAGTGCCAGTGGCTAGAAGTGCCAGTGGCTAGTAGTGCCAGTAGCTAGTAGTGCCAGTAGCATGACATAAACAGAATTTAATGTAGATGGAGGCTATTTGCTAACACGCAGGGCAAAAGCACAGGACACAGCCTCTTATACATCCATGGTCTGCAGTCTATTGTACATCTGCTTTGGATCCTTGACATGAAAACGTTTGAGATTGATCTCAAAATCTGTGTGCTGGATTTTTCTAACTTCCATTTATGTCCATCGCTCATTTTATTTCCTCTTTGAAGCAACCAGGCAAAAAAGTTTAATAAATAAGTAAATAGTTAAAATAATATGCATATTTTCAATATTTTTATTGTTCAACACAGGACATTTCAGAGACAGAAATTAAAATTATGACAACAGAATAGAAATAATTTTGTTTTACTTTTGTGCAGCTCTTTTACTGGCATCCAGGAGTCGCTTACAGTCCAAAATGGCAGTTTAGCTCTGCTGCTGGGTGCTGATATTGCATTTGAACGCAACAATTGGTTTTCACCTTTTCAAACACAGCCACCCTTTCTTTCTTTTGGCAAACCAAAGATCATGGCCAAGGATTTACCAAGGATTAGCTTGGCTGCACAGCTGCACACTGCTATAAACTCTTGGACCATTTTATAAGAAAGATAAAAAGAATTCCTTTATTAGTCCCACAGTGGAGAAATTCACATATTGCAGCAGCAAAGTGGATAGTGCAATAAACAAGAAGTATAGATTTTTTTTTTAAAAAGTATTAATACAAATAAAATAAAATAATATATACATAATAGAAAAGTAGTTAAGATATGTCCAGCATATCAATAAATAAGTCCACTAGTTTCGCAACAATGGGTGTCTGTTTCTTCGGTCCAGTGGTGCATTTGTCGGACTATTGGCCTGTCAGAATAATGGCTGGTTCATTTGGACAACGGAACAATGACATGTTGCCATAGCTCTACAAACGTTTCCTCCATTTCAGAGTTCCACCTCACAGCGACATCATTCCTCTTTCGCTTCGCCGTTGTTTGTAGCTGTGTGGTTCTGTGCTCATTCGGTCAACTTCGCGGCCATGACGCAACACGTTGTGGGACGCAAAACAAAAAACCAAACATGCTAGACTCTCTGTTGGGACGTTATGAGGCCTCCCAGACACGCTGTCAGTTGTGTGTACTATGACAAAGTACACAAGAAAAACGATCGAGTCGACACCCTACGTCAGCCCCATCGGCCTATAATCGGGCTGATATTGTGTAGTCTGAACCGGCCATTACAATGAACTGTTTTCATCTACATAGGGAGAGGGTCCTCTTCACAGAGTCCACCATGTTGCAGCGTCATGTTTGTACAGTAGCCCAGAATGAACAAACCAAACTCTGGGGCCGGAGTCGATAACGTTACTGCCATCTTTCTCCCACTACTCACTTCTCATGTACACACTCTCTGCACTGACTCTGCTCCAACTGGCTCTAGAGAAGGACACTTGTGTTTTTGCGTCGGCCGCCGAAGCTCTCCAACACGCTTGGCACGTGAGAGAAGCATCAGCTGGTTGCGATCTACTCACCTCACTGCTAGATACCACCAGATTTGGCGGCATCGAGTAGTGTGGTTGCAGATTACAACAAACTATGTACCCGTCTGCTCACTCCTCCCTTTCCAATGCGGTTTGCCTCGCTCAGAGGTCATCCTTATCATAATAACACTACTTGAGGAGCAACAGAAGTCAGACGGTGGCTGGTGGTACCACGGTTTTACACTCTGCGGCTCACACCCATTGTTTATTAAATCACATAATTTAGTAATTATCTGTCAAGATGGGTAGTAACAGTATGTGTGTGTATATATATATATATATATATATATATATATATATATATATATATATATATATATATATATATATTTTATTTATTTATTTATCAAGCACTGTTGGGACTTAAAAATGCCAGTAGTTGCAGAAAGAATTTAGAAAGAAATTAGGAGTTTTATGCAGCACTACAATAAATGGCGCAAGCGACTGAGATTTGGCTACACTGATGATAATAATGTCACAGCAGGCAGTACAGTAAATAAACTCACGTTTTGTTGCGCTTGCTAGAATTATAATTGGCACTGTGAGCTCTCTATGATATTTTCTTCTCCAACACTTGGACATTTAACAAGCCCTTGTACCTCGGAAGAGTCGGAAGCAGCGCATAAATCATTTCACCGGATAAGTTTCATGTGTTACTGAAAGCAACACTCGTTTAATAACAAACGTCACTAGCTATGATTATATTTTGAATTATTAATCTGAATCTGCAGAATAATCAAAGTAGGTGTGTGTAGTAGTCAAAATAAATGTAGTAGAGTGAAAGTGCAATAATGACTTCCAGGGCTGCATAATTATGGCCAAAATGATAATCATGATTGTCATTAATCTTGATATGATGATTATTTATCACAATTATTCATTCATTTTAGTGACACTGTAGCAGTATGACCGTAGTGGTGCTTTAATTAGTGCTGCAGTACCAGCTTGTTTCCGCTGGGGGCGCAGTCTATAAGAGTGGGTGGTTGTTCACCGGGAGCCCTCTTGCCTTGACGCTCCTGGTGGCCCCGCCTCTGCTCGTCACCGCACCCGGTTGTCTCACCTGATCACGGCAGGATCGCTCAACTCGCCGATCACAGGTATGTTACGATTGCTACGTGCTTCTTGAAAAGTTTTCCAGCCATCATCAACTTGGCTCTGTCATTCCTGCAGTTCCTGGATTTGGGTCCTCCACCTCCATTGTTGGAGCTACACACAGGACACGTGTGTGTGTGTGTGTGTGTGTGTGTGTGTGTGTGTGTGTGTGTGTGTGTGTGTGTGTCCTGCCTCCTCTGTTCCTCGCCCCGCGTGCTGTGGCAGCGCGGCGATCAGCTGTTCCCTACCGCTGTGGCAGGGTGCGCTCGTTTTCCTCACCTTCATGATGCTCATTCAATGCCTGACGGTAGGTGATTGTGGTGACGCTACATTACCAACAGCTGTTATCAAGCTTCTAAACTGTGTATTTCTATGGCAGGGTTAGTGTGTGTGCGCTACCAGCACTAAGCCCCGCCCCTCGGCCGGCTGCTGTTTTGTGTGGCGGTGATTTCATTCATCCAACTCTGCATCTCCAACTGCGGTGTTTCAGCACTCAGTAAGGTGGCTGTTGTCCTGACCCTGGGTGGCGCTTTACGTATATATTAAGGACTTCTTTTAACTGTGCATGGACTCATTTTAAGTGCATGTTAGAGGGATTTAAGTAATTGTGAATATCATTATTTTTTCTGCTTGTGGTTTTGGTTACTTCGCATGGCTTGACTTGCTTATAAGTTTTGATAATTTCAAGATTCTCTTTTTTATTTGCATTTATTTGATGTGGGTTGCCTGCTGCTTTTCTTGTGTGTTTTGTTGAGTTCTGTTAAGTTTGGTGTGGTTAATTATTTAACCTTGAGTTAAAACTTAATTTAGTTATTTACCTTTTCTGTTTATTTTCAGGGTTTTAGAGGTGTGTGTGTGTGTGTGTGTGTGTGTGTGTGTGTGTGTGTGTGTGTGTGTGTGGGAAGGTGAATATCTTTATCTATCTATATCTTTAATTGATTTTATTGAAAACTGTGCTAAAAATAAAATGTTGAATAAATTTAACTTAAATTGTATACTGGACCCAGCCTCAAGTCTTCAATAGCAACGAACCTGTGTGCTTTAAATCTTGTTGAAAGTGTTGATATAATTCTCCAGGTGAAATTCCTGGGGTGGCGTTGTTGGCAACAGAATTAACTAATTTCTAATTTGACTATTCACCATTCTACCCCGATCGCCACAGGATGATGACACAACTAGCTGGTTAAAACACCGTCTGTCTGCTTATCGTCAGTTAACCCTGAATAAAACCGTCCACGGAAGAGAGGAGTATTTCTCCTCGAGTAGCTGTCGCCGATCATCAACTGGCGGCCAGTTGTTTTCTCCATCACCTCTCTGAGCTCCCCGCTCAGCTTTGCGCACAGCACGCCTTGATGGATAATACGGTGAAGTGCGTTAGTTTTAGGAGCAAGTTCCTCCAGAACGGTGACCATGCTCTCCTTTAAAACCTCACTTTCCGTGAAAGGACGATTATGTTTGTAAATCAGCCAGGCAGCCTGCAGAGATGCACACGTTACTCTCTCTTGATCAGTTCAAGGTCGAGTCATAATGAGTCATCGTAGGGGAGTAGGCAGATTTCAATGTGGTGATTTTTCTCTGACGGGCCTCTGACTGCTCAGGATATGAATCCTTGAAATTTGGATGTTTAGTGTTGTGGTGACGGCGCAGATTATAGTCTTTTTTACAGAAACCGTTTCGTTGCTAACGAGGCGTACAGGTGACGCATCTGGGAAGGCTGGCGAGATAAATGCGGACTTTTCTGTCCAGTCATCATTAAAGGATCTGTTCTCCACATCAACTTCTCCTTTCATGGCCATTTTACCTGTGTTAAGAGGCCTTTTCCTTTCACTTCCATGGTTTTAGAGTTAGTTTCAAAATGGCGCCCCTGTGTTAGGCTGTCCGTGTCCCTCTGCTGTGTATTTTGCTGGTCGTGTTGTCTGCTGTTTGCTCCACGGAGTGTTTCACCGCTGCAGGTGTATGATCGCCTGACACTTCTCGATATTCGTGAGTATTGGGAGAACGTGTCATTATGTGGCGTTGGTGGACATTCAAAGACGCCTCCGCCTTTCCTGGCGTCCATACCTCCACATCTACTGCGGCTTCCCTGCTGCCTTCCCCGCAACAACCGCCGCAGAAGACGCGGAAGACGAGGAGGAGTTCTCACCAAGCTGAAATCCTACCTGGCGTCTTCCCGTCACGATACCTGTCGCCTACCAGCTGGATCCTCCTCGGACTACAGAGGCTACGATCTCAGAGTTCGACTGAGCACAGATATCGATGGCTCCGGCCGGTCCCCCATGACACCGAGGCGCCGCTTCCGTGTTGTCGGCCCATGCGGATCTCCCAGCGGGGCTGTGTGCCGGCGAATCTCCGCTTGCTCAGCCGCCTCCCTCACCTGGCTGACCGACGCTCGGTTCATACTGTGCTGATTAACACCAGATCTCTTACGAATAAGACATTTATTCTGAACGACTTCTTCAGGACTCGTGATCTGGATCTCCTCCTGCTGACTGAGACCTGGTTGAAACCAGGGGAGAACAGCGCCTTCTCGGAGCTCCTCCCGCCCGGCTGCTCCTTCCTCAGCACCCCGCGACCTGCCGGTTGTGGTGGCGGCCTGGCTGCTGTATTCAAGGACAGCCTCAGATGCAGAATAATAACCGCTGATAATTATTCTAGCTTTGAGCTACAGCTGTTTGTGATCAACCTCATCTGCCCCGTGCTGTGTGCCACAGTCTATCGCCCACCTAAATTTAACCAGGACTTTCTACAGGAATTCTCTGAGTTTCTGTCTGATTTTATCCCAAAATTTGATAGTCTGTTGATCTGTGGGGACTTTAATATTCATGTTTGTTGTGCAACAAACCAAATGGGTAATGAGTTTAAAGAGCTTCTGGATTCCTTTGGTCTCACTCAGTCTGTTAATGCACCAACACATGATCATGGCCACACTCTTGATCTAGTCATCTCTCGTGGGCTTCCTGTGTCCCTCAGAGAAATTGTGGACACGGCTATCTCTGATCACCTCCCCATTGTTTTTGACTTTGCTGCCCCCCCATCTGTCAATAAGCCTGTTTCCTCAGCCCTCAGACGCCACATCGTCAGTCCATCAACAGCTGGAGAGTTTGCCGCTGCCTTCAGGGACTCTCAGCTGCATGCTGTCACTAGGCTGGTTCCTCCCCTTTGTCCAGACAGCCTACTCTCCACCTTCCATTCTACATGTACTGAGATTCTGGACTCTGTTGCCCCTTTTCGGCAAAAAAACACTAAAACCAAGACTGATCCCTGGCTGAATGACCACACCCGGCTGCTCAGACAACAATGTAGACAGGCTGAACGGCGGTGGAAAAAAGACAGACTGCATGTTTCCCTGGGCTGGTTGAGGGACAGCTTGACCACCTATCAGAGAGCCCTGAAGGAGGCCATGTCCAAATATCTGTCCTCCATTATAACCAACAGCTCTCACCAACCAAGACTCTTATCTAATACCACTGACTCTGTTATTAACCCACGCCCCACTGTTCTGTCTGATGCCACCACTGCAACATGTGAAGCGTTTGTCTCTGTTTTCTCTGACAAAGTGGCTTCTATCAGGCAGAACATCAGCAGCTCTGGGATGTCTTCTGATGATGGACATGGTCCTCCTGCACAGGCTGCCGTCTTTGAGCGGTTTGAGACCATTTCTCTGGTGTCTCTTACTAAGGTGGTTAGTGGCATGAAACCCACTAACTGTCCCCTAGACGTCATCCCAGCCCAGTTTTTAAAAGAGGTTTTTAATTCTGTTGGGTCAAGTTTGCTTGTTTTTATTAACACCTGTCTGAACCCAGGATCTGTCCCAGCTGCCTTCAAACATGCTGTGGTTAGACCCCTACTAAAAAAACCTCATCTTGACCCCTCTGTGCTGTCCAATTTTAGGCCTGTCTCACACTTGCCCTTTCTTTCCAAGGTTTTAGAAAAGGTTGTTTACAAACTTTCCTAGAGACGAACTCTGTACTTATATATTTCAGTCTGGTTTTAGATCCCGACATAGCACTGAGTCAGCGCTGTTAAAGGAGCACAGTGGCATCGCCCTGTCAGTTGATGCTGGGAAAGCCGCTGTGTTGGTGCTGCTGGACCTCACAGCGGCCTTTGATACAGTCGACCATGCAGTCCTTGTATCCGGCCTACAGCACTGTGTCGGTATCCAAGGCACTGCTCTCCAGTGGTTTAGGTCATACCTGGCAAATAGGAGCTTCTCCATTATGATCAGTGACCTCTGCTCCTCCCATGAGTCCCTCCCCTGCGAGGTGAAACAGGGATCCATCCTCGGCCCTGTTCTGTTCTGTCTGTATTTATTACCCCTGGGTTCAATTTTGGAAAGACACAACCTGTCTTTTCATCTTTATGCTGATGACCTGCAGATATATCTTCCTATAAGACCCTCTGACAGCACTGCTCCCACCAGACTGCTGGATTGTATCACTGAGGTAAAGCAGTGGCTGGATCAGAACTTTTTACATTTAAATGACAGCAAATCAGTGTATTTTATTTGGCATGTCACCAACATTGCACACTGTCACAGCAAACTTTGGTTCTCTGGCCCCCTTTTTTAAACCTGATGTCAAAAATCTTGGGTCACATTCGACAGTGGGCTCAAATTCGACAAACAGATTAGCTCTGTGATTAGGACGAGCTTCTTTCAGCTCCGTCTTTTGGCTGAAGTGAAGCCTTTTTTATGTCAGCGGGATCTTGAAAAAGCGATCCACGCTTTCATTAGCTCTAGACTGGACTACTGCAACGCCCTTTACGTTGGCCTCAGCCAGTCTTCAATCTCGCGTCTGCAGCTGGTCCAGAACGCTGCTGCCCAGACGTGAACACATCACCCCGGTGCTGGCGTCACTTCACTGGCTCCCAGTTCATTTTAGAATTGATTTTAAAATTTTAGTATTTGTTTTAATGCCATTAACGGCCTTCCTCCGTCGTACCTGTCTGGAGCTTTTAACTGTCCATAATCAGGGCAGGGCCCTGCGTTCCTCAGGTCAGCGTCTGTAAGAAGCTCCCAGGGCTAAATACAAACAGTGGGGTGAACGTTCTTCCTCCGTCGCTGCCCCCAGACTGAGGAACAAACTGCCCCCGATATTCACACCACTACTGAAGTCGGCCTTTTAAATCAAAGTTGAAAACCCATTTTTTTAGACAGGCGTTCAACACCAGCTAGGGCAGCCTTGTCCTGTATTTATTTTTATTTTATACGTATTTATTTCTTGTTGATTCTCATTTTGTGGGGCGGCAGTAGCTCAGTCTGTAAGGACTTGGGTTAGGACACGGGGGACGCCGGTTCAAGTCCCCCATGGACCAAGACCAACTGGTTGCTGGAGAGGCCAGTTTACCTCTTGGGCACTGCCGAGGTGCCCCTGAGCAAGGCACCGAACCCCCAACTGCTCTGGGCGCTTGTCAGGAGCAGCCCCCTCACTCTGACATCTCTCCATTGACGCATGTATATGTACTGTGTGAAAAACAGAGTGTAAACTGAATTTCCCCACTGTGGGACTAATAAAGGAATATCTTCTTCTTCTTCTTCTTCTTCTTATGTACTTTTAAAGGCTTTTAGCACTCTGCAGCACTGAAGCACTTTCTCATACAGTTTTTATGTTTATGTTTTTGTTTTTAGAAGAAGAAGAAGAAGATATTCCTTTATTAGTCCCACGAGGGGAAATTCAATTTTTACACTCTGTTGTTAACTTATACACGGTACATGCAGACCTGAACACACACATGCACAAACATGCAACAATGGAGAGATGTCAGAGTGAGGGGGCTGCTCCTGACAAGCGCCCCGAGCAGTTGGGGGTTTGGTGCCTTGCTCAGGGGCACCTCGGCAGTGCCCAAGAGATAAACTGGCACCTCTTCTGCTACCAGTTCACACTCAGTTCTTGGTCCATGGCGGGACTTGAACCGGTGACCCTCCGGTTCCCAAGCCAACTCCCTACAGACTGAGCTACTGACTCCCCCCGGTGCTGTGTTCTTATATATCGTTTTATTGTAAAGCACTAGGGAGCCTGCAGGCTGTTGTAAAGCGCTAAATAAAACTTTGATTGATTGATTGATGGTTTTAGTTTTTCAAGTGGCCTATAAATAAAGTGGACTTGAATTGAGTTGAGGCAAAATATCTCTCTCACTCCTGGTGGTTGACTGTGGTACAGGTGATAGGAGCCTGACTCATAAAGGCTAAAAATGCCTTCAGTTTTCTAATTAAATGAACAATATAAACAATAAACATCAAATAATAATGTTATCCCAAAATTTGATTTTCATTTAATTTTCATTTGAGGGTCCGGCCCCCAAGGTGACTGTCCGGCAAAATTCTGGCCCTCTGACAAATATAGTTGGTGACCCCTGATGTAAATAGTTGAAGGTTTTACAGTAAATATGGCTATCAATCGATTAAAATATTCAATTGATTTTGATTTTAACTGTCTATAGTCACTGGCTAGTAATGGGGGGGTGGGCAAACAAGCTACTGTATGCAAATGTATGTATATATTTATGATTGGAAATCAATTACTACCAAAAAGCAATGACAAAGATTGTCCAGGACCCCTCACAGGTACTGCATTTAGTGTCCAAAATATGCTCAAATCATAATATGGTGAACCGCAGCCCAACAGACAACAACAGCTGTCAGTGTGTCAGAGTGCTGACTTGACTAGGACTTGATCCAGACTGACTGGGACTATCATGAAGTGGTCATGTCTGTAAAGGGGAGACTCGTGGGGACCCAGAGAGCCATTTTTATTCACACATCTGGAGGTCAGAGGTCAAAGGACCCCTTTGAAAATGGCCAGTTTTTCCTCACCAAACTTTAGCATAACTTCTATCAGCGTATATGAGTGTCGCAGTATTTACTGACCTTTGTGACAAGCTTGTCTGACGGACCTTTAGGTTTCCTAAATTCAGAAAAGCTTTAAAACTGAACCTGCTACAACCTCCAAAAGATCAGTTGTGTTAATGTGTTAAAGAAATTAGTGGCGTTAAACCGATTTTGCCTTGACGTGTTCTCACATTAACTAAAAATAAATACCATTTTACCCAAACAAAGCATCTTTCATTTTCAGAAATGAGTATTCTCCACTAGTTTCCACTTTCTTGCAACCAAATTTTGATGACATGTAGAAATAATAGACTTCTATTACACATGAACATTACTAACATAAAGTCTGCATTAATTTTTCTTCATTATTTTTGTGGAGTAAAGCAGTTCAGATTCTTCCAATCAATCTGTAATCAAATCGCATTAGCGTTGATGGAATTGGTCCATTTATCAATTAGCAGTTTAGACAGGAAGTTTATCACCAACTATGTTGATAAGCCATTAATCATTTTATCTATCTATCTATCTATCTATCTATCTATCTATCGATCTATCTGTCTATATATCTATCTGTCTGTCTATCTATCTATCTATCTATCTATCTATCTATCTATCTATCTATCTATCTATCTATCTATCTATCTATCTATCTATCTATCTATCTATCTATCTATCTATCTATCTATCTATCTATCTATCTATCTCCTCAGCGATAAAATATAATGCAACTTGATTTACTGTGATGGATTCTTGTAACTCAAGAGTTTGCTGATATTATCATATCGTTAGGAGATGATTGAAAGCCAATGGACTCCTGAAAAAATACATGAAATAATCATTAACAAATCAGCATTATGATTTATAGCTTTTAGAGACTGTATGTCTGAATGTTAAACCCCTATCACTTTCTCCACTTAGCTCTTCTTTTGTAACCCAGTTTCTCCTCTCCGTCAGACTTGGATACGTTGACAGTATGGGAGCCTCAGTGAATCACCCCCGTACAACTGCCAACATCTCAGAGGACCAGTTTTTATGCCCCTGCTGCTATGAAATCTTGCTGAACCCCATCACCTTGACCTGTGGCCACACCTTTTGCCGCCACTGTCTGGCTCTGTGGTGGGAGGCCAGTCACAATAATCAGTGCCCAGTGTGCCGGCAGAGGTGGGAAGGATTCCCTCAAATCAACATATTACTGAGGTATGCTTTTCACAGCCACACCATATCAGGGAATGCATGTTTGACTTTCTGACCACAGTATTCAAATTTCTCTCATAGTAGTACAGTAGAGAACAGAGACCTACTGACAACTTCTAAAACAAAAAACTTGTGTGTGTGTGTGTGTGTGTGTGTGTGTGTGTGTGTGTGTGTGTCAGGTGTGGTTTTACATACACCCCCATGAGTCAAGGGCAGGGAAATTTTGTGATACTAGTGTCAATGTGATATCACTAATGTAATAAAAGAAATGAATGTGTTTAAATGCTAAATGTTGTCTGAACACAAGCAGCCATAATAGAACTCTATAATCAGACTTTATTGAAGCAGATAGACAGTACAGACCAAAAGTTTGGACACACCTTCTCATTCAGAGTTTTCTTTATTTTCATATTAAAATTGTAGATTCACATTGAAGGCATCAAAACTATGAACCTGGCACCTCTCCGTTAGCTTTAGCTTCTCTGCCTAATGAGTGATGAGCAAGGCAGTACAATATACAGTATAATCCACATTACCGGTGCCAGACTTGCCCTCAGTATGTGGTCTAAGATCAGAGGTTGACTGATTAATCGTGAGCCGATTAATTGACAATTTGTGGACATTTTTTTCATAATCGGCCACCACTTCCTATTAACTTACTGCTTTCCTCTCTAGGAATACAACTGAGCAGAGATCAGGCTAACCCCCAAAATCCACCAGAGCCTGCGAGCCTTCCAGAGGTAGTACAGTATAATCTAAGATACAAACTGTTTTTGGTGTAATACTCTGGAACAGGGTGTCGTAGTATATACTGGAAAGAGTAGTCCACTGATTTAACATTGCACTGACATTGTGAGACTCACAATGGATGGATTAAAACAAAAAGGATCAAAATGGACGCAGCAGAACCTGAGATATCCTCTGTTTTTTTCCTTCCTTGTCAAAACCTGTTGCATATATTACCCACAATGCAAGTTTAAGTTACCCCCCTGAACTTGCCTTGTGTCAGTCTCATCTGTTCACGCTTATTTAGTTTGTGGTCTGAAGCAGATTTCTACATGTTTCTAGGATTGGTGACAACATGGCAAGATTCTGGACAAACCAGGACAGAGGAGCAATCTTCTTCTATGCAGTCCTGATTGCACTCTTATGTGTGGCTGTAAGTACACAACGGCAGTAAAATAAAAAAAAATATTTACAGGTTATCACATTAGTGGATGCAGAGGTCAGTGTTCATATTATGTGGACAGATCATGTTTATTTTGTCCATGTGGCACTTGGGAACAACGTAACTGTGCAACGTGGCATTAAATATGTGTGTGTGTGCTGCTGGCATGTTCATTAATGTCTGTGTTTCCAGGTGCTGCTGTATCTCTTCTTCAGCGGTGTGGTGCTTCACGTTGAAATCGACCATTATCCGTTGTACTAATCTTAATTTGCATGTTTCATTAAATCTTGTTAATTTGCTCCGCTCTCCTGTTCTTTTTTCTTTTTAGGTGCTTAACATTCACAAAGTCAAACTCTGTCACATACAGGATGTATAATAAAATAAAATAATAACAGCAGCATGTTAGAACTGCAGATGTGGATCTCAAAGTGTATAGATCAGGGGTCTGCAACCTGCGGCTCCGGAGCTGCATGCGGCTCTTCACCCTCATTGTAGCGGCTCCCTTTGGCCTTGAAAAAAAAACCCGAACATAAATAAATGGTATTTCTTCATTCAGTTTTATTCATATAAAATATTACCATTTTTAATTTATAATTTGTCAACGAAAATATACGTCACATAACGTCATCCGCCTTCGCCTTCACCTGCTGGCGGCTTTTGTAGTGTGCGAACCCTGCAATAGCCTAACCATGAAAAAATCCCAAAAAAGAAAAGTTTCGGGAGAAAATAGAGTTTAATTCAGCGTGGACATATTCATTTGCCTTCATCGCCAATGACGCTGGCTTATCTTCGTGCTTGATATGTGGCGAGAAGATATCGAACAAAAAAAATGTAACGTTGAAAGACATTTTCAAAACAAGCACTCTGCATTCGCCGAAAAATACCCAACCGAAGATGAGCGAAAGAGAGCAATTTCAGAACTGCTAAGAAAAGCTGAATAGAGCAAACTATCTTTCAAGAAGTGGATTACCTCTCCACAGTCTTTTGTTTGCAGTTTACAAGCTCTGTTATTTTTTGCGGCTCCCGACTATTTTTTTTTGGGAAGAAGAGGGGGCAAAATGGCTCTTTTGATAATAAAGGTTGCAGACCCCTGGTATGGAAAAAAAACATAAAACTCTGGTGCTTTTTTGACAACAGCTGCTGGATAGCCACCATTTTGGACTAAATGCCAATGAGTCCATAGCCATGGATCTATACAGAGATATCTGTAAGTCAGAAGATCTTTTTTTTTTTTTTGAGGTAAATGAACTGCCAAGAATGAACAGTTGGATTGACCTCATTTAAACCATTACGACCTAAAAGTTGTCAGATGAACTAATAGTAGAATCCAGAGTTGTTTTCCTCAGCATAATGAACGTGCATCAGACCCACGGGACTCCGCTGCCCTGCATGGTCATAGCCACTAGCTGTAGTAATGGATATATTGGCTGTAATTCATTACTTTTATTATTTTACAATACACTCATGGGCTGTATGCTGTGAGCCTGTACCGTGGTGGATGTATTAATGTCTCTGTTCCCAAACAACCCGCTATCGGCCAGTAGCTAGTAGTGCCAGTAGCTAGTAGTGCCAGTAGCTAGTAGTGCCAGTAGCTAGTAGTGCCAGTGGCTAGTAGTGCCAGTAGCTAGTAGTGCTTAGTAGTGCCAGTAGCTAGTAGTGCCAGTAGCTAGTAGTGCCAGTAGCTAGTAGTGCCAGTAGCTAGTAGTGCCAGTAGCTAGTAGTGCCAGTAGCTAGTAGTGCCAGTAGCTAGTAGCCCGCGGGCCTCCAGTTGATGATCACTGCTGTAGAGAGTCTGTCTTTTGAGTAAAACATCCCTGACCTGTTTGTCTCCATCCATCAGCTGCCCTTGCGTGGTTCAGCAGAGGACCTCTGGACTCACCTGTCCCACCGGCCGAGCCCGATATGGTCAGACTCTTAAAAGCAACTTGGTTTTCTCTTTTGCTTCTTTTGGTTTTTAATGTGCTGCTATAAACACAATGTTCTCAGTGTCATGTGAAACACAGTGAGGTCAACATGGACCATTAAAATGAATCTCCTCCTGAAGAAAAGGATTGCGAGATGAGACTCCTTCTGGACGAGGACTTGGAAAGGAACAAGGATCTGCAGCAGATGAAAGTCCTGCAGGACGAGCTGCTGAGTTTACAGGAGCTCCACAAACCACCACTGGGCGACACTATGACCAACTTCGCTCTGGAGTCGAACGGTGAGACATTAAACCACCCTCATCATTTTCATCTGTCAGATTGTAATTCACACATGTGCTTTTTCCTTTTCACAGTCTTGTCATTTTCTCTGTGTTTTTGTGTGCAGGGGCCCGTGTTATAACTGAGCTGTCCTCAGAAACCTACCTTGTCACAGAAACCTGTTACATTTCAGTGTTTCCGGTCTCTTGCGTCCCCCAGGACTCATTCAAACACCCAAACATTGCTCTTCAGGTAGGAACTAGGAACTACATACACAAAACACATGGCTATGCTGTATAATAATATGATATTATAGTTTGGATTGTTTTACTGCCTGTTGTGTTTCACCACATGTCATCTTTATGCTCTTCCTTTCTTCAGGGAAAGAGGCTGCTCACATTCTGCTGGCCATTTGCTGGTGAGGGTGGACATTTATTCATCACTCTGTCCCAAGCAGTCACCATCAGCCACGTCACACTAGGTCACGTCACAAAGAACTCAACACCAACCGGCAGCACCCAGAACCCCCCGAAGGAGTTTTCTGTCTATGTAAGTCACTGATTTAAAGTCCTTCCTCTGCAGACGTCTTGTGTATTTCTCTGTCACAGACATGAGAACAACAAGGTGTTCAACTGGATCTCTGTCTTTCTCTCTTGCAGGGCATGAACTGTTTAGAGGATGAGGGTACCCTACTTGGGACCTTTGTTTATGATCAGGACGGCGAGGCGTTGCAGACTTTCAAACTGCCTGTGAGTATTACATCATGCTGTGAAACACATGCACATGCATTTTTTAAATTACACCCACCAGCTAACATATCATAGGAGTTACAGTTCATCTGTCCTCCTCGTAGGTCCTCGTTATATCCCTTATTTCCCTTCCTCTCAGTATTTGCTCAACTAACTGTGTTCATTTCTCTGTCTCTCAGGATCAGGAGAAAGGCGTCTTCAGACATGTGAAGCTGCAAGTCCAGAGTAACTGGGGAGAGCCCACCTACACTTGCTTGTACGACTTCAGGGTCCATGGGACCGTTTAGGAGCAGACGATTTGTTTATTCCAACAAACAACAAACAAATGGTTATCTGTGAGTAAATAGGCTTCATTTAACGTTGGGTTGTGGAATCTGCAGGCATAAAAATATCAGCCAATGGCTACAGTAGGTGGAGCACCTGTACTGGTGTAGCCACAGGGTGGGTGGGTGCTGGGGGGAGGAGTGGTGGACCGTGAGGGTTCACCGTACGTCCTCCTGCCAGGTGAAGGAAACTGCTGGGTAGAAGTGTGGTGCACCGTGAGGGTTCACCAGGAGATCCGGGGCCGTCTACCATGCAGTGGGAGGGGGACTGAGCTGTTTGCTGGTATTTTCTGTCACTCCAAAGTCCACAACACAACGTGTCCTACTTCCTCACAGATGGTCTGAGGGCTGCACGGTGGCACAGCGATTAGCGCTGTAGCCGCACAGACAAAGGACCGGGACTGGTCCTGGCTCTGTGTAGAGTTCACATGTTCTCTCTGTGCATGCATGGGTTTTATCTGGGTGCTACGGTTTCCTGCCATACGCAAATAGATCAATAAATAAAGACCAAGAATATGATTTCTGCTTGTTTTATTTATTTGAAATCCATATGTGCAATGAAGTTGATAGAAATATAAAATAACATACAAATATCATTTGTTCATCTTACAAAAGCACATTATTACTCATGTAACAACTCCAACAAATAATTTAATATTATCAGTTAAATAACAAGGGGGAAATGTAGCCGCAAGAGGGCACAAGCCAGTGTCTTATTGTGTCGGTCCCAAGCCCAGATAAATACAGAAGGTTGTGTCAGGAAGGGCATCCGACGTAAACCTTTTGCCAGATCAAACATGCAAATCAGATCTGTGACTTCCATACCGGATCGGTCAAGGCCCAGGTTAACAACGACCGCCATCGGTGCTGTTCACGTACTTGTGCCGGTGGAAATTGGACGACTGTTTGTTAAAGAAGGAGAGGAGGAAGATGTGTTCATAGGAAGAGAGAGAAGAGGAACGCCAAGAATATAGGACTGAGAGTAGGGACTCTGAATGTTGGAACGATGACAGGAAAAGGTAGAGAGGTGGTTGACATGATGCAGAGGAGGAAGGTAGACATACTGTGTGTCCAGGAGACCAGGTGGACAGGTAGCAAGGCCAGAAGTTTAGGAGCAGGGTTCAAGTTGTTCTATCATTGTGTAGATAGGAAGAGAAATGGAGTAGGAGTTATCCTGAAGGAGGAGTTCACTGGGAACGTCCTGGAGGTAAAACGAGTATCAGATAGAGTGATGAGTCTGAAGCTAGAAATCTAAGGTGTGATGATCAGTGTTGTTAGTGGGTATGCTCCACAGGTAGGAGGTGAGTTAGAAGAGAAGGAGATTTTCTGGTTGGACCTTGATGAAGTGATGCAGAGCATCCCTAGAAGGTAGAGAGTTGTCATTGGTGCAGACTTTAATGGACATGATGGTGCAGGAAACAGAGATGATGAGGAGGTGATGGGCAGGTTTGGTATCCAGGAGAGGAACGCAGAAGGACAGATGGTGGTTGACTTTGCAAAAAGGATTTAAATGGCTATAGTGAATAATAATAATTAATACTTTCTTCCAGAAGAGGCAGGAACACAGGGTGACCTATAAGAGTGGAGGTAGGAGCACACAGGTAGACTACATCTTGTGTAGACGGTGTAATCTGAAGGAGATCAGTGACTGCAAAGTAGTGGTAGGTTAGAGTGTAGCCAGACAGCATAGGATGGTGGTGTGGAGGATGACTCTGGTGGTGAGGAAGATGAAGAGGGCAAAGGCAGAGCAGAGGACGAAATGGTGGAAGCTGAAAAAGGAAGAGTGTTGTATGACTTTTAGGAAGGAGTTGAGACAGGTTCTGGGTGGTCAAGAGGTGTTTCCAGATGACTGGACAACTACAGCTAATGTGATCAGGGAGACAGGTAAGAGAGGACTTGGTGTGTCCACTGGAAGGATAGAAGATAAGGACACTTGGTGGTGGAAGGAGGACATGCAGGAGTGTAGACAGAGAAAGAGGTTAGCTAAGAAGAAGTGGGACTCTGAGAGGACTGAAGAGAGGAGACAAGAGTACAAGGAGATACAGCGTAAGGTGAAAGTAGAGGTAGCAAAGGCCAAACAAGGGGCGTACGATGACTTGTATGATGGGTTTGACAGGAAGATAAGATAAGATAAGATAAGATATTCCTTTATTAGTCCCACAGTGGGGAAATTTACCCATTACAGCAGCAAGTGGATAGTGCAATAGAAGACAAGCATAGATTTAAAAACAATATTCATACAAATAAAAAATAATAATTTAGTATATACATAATAGAAAAAGAAAAGAAAAATAAAGAAAAATAAAAATAAAGCCAGAAGTATGTCCATTTATATCAATAAATAATTGTCCGGTTCCTATAATTCAAGCAGATGACATAGTCGCACATGAGTCCTTATTGCATGTATGTCCAGTGAGTTTGTTGTGAATGTGACTGTGATTGTGGTCTACTGGGAGCAGTGCTGGTTGTGAATGTGTATGTGGTCTACTGGGAGCAGTGCTGGTTGTGAATGTGTATGTGGTTTACTGGGAGCAGTGCTGGTTGTGAATGTGTATGTGGTCTACTGGGAGCAGTGCTGGTTGTGAATGTGTATGTGGTCTACTGGGAGCAGTGCTGGTTGTGAATGTGTATGTGGTTTACTGGGAGCAGTGCTGGTTGTGAATGTGTATTGTGGTTTACTGGGAGCAGTGCTGGTTGTGGAGTCTAACAGCTGCAGGCAGGAAGGACCTTCTGTAACGCTCCTTCGTACACTTAGGGTGTAGCAGCCTATCACTGAAGGAGCTCTCCAGAGCTCTGATGGTGTCTCTCATGGGGTGGGAGTCCTTCTGGGGGCGGCCATAGCTCCGTCTGTAGGGAGTTGGCTTGGGAACCATCATGGATCACCGGTTCAAGTCCCGACATGGACAAAAAAAAAAAAAAACTGAGTGTGAACTGGTAGCTGGAGAGGTGCCAGTTTACCTCTTGGGCACTGCCGAGGTGCCCCTGAGGGCCAAACCCCCCACCCCCTCCGGCCCCTGGCCCGAACCACCCCCCCCCCCCTCACTTCCCTCCTTTTTTTTCATGTATTTTTTTTTTATTTTTCCTTTTTCCATTTTTAATTTTATATAATTTTAATTTAATTTTCCCCTTTTGGGACTAATAAAGATATATCTTCTTCTTCTTCTTCTTCTTAGCCATCGTCCTCCTCTCTCCCACCACCTGCACTGAGTCCAGAGAGCATCCCAGGACAGAGCTGGTCCTTTTATATAATCTTATCCAGCCTCTTCCTGTCTGCAGCTGTGATGCTGCTGCCCCAGCAAACCACTCCATAAAATATGGCTGATGCCACAACGGTGTCATAAAATGTTTTCAGAAGTGTCCCCTGCACTCCAAAAGACCTCAGTCTCCTGAGCAGATACAGTCTGCTCTGGCCTTTCTTATGGAGTGCAGAGGAGTTTGTTGTCCAGTCCAGTTTATTGTTCAGGTGAACACCCAGGTATTTATAAGATGTCACCATCTCAATGTCTGATCCCTGGATGTTCACCGGTGTTGGAGGGGGATGAGTTTGCCTGCGGAAATCCACCACCAGCTCTTTAGTTTTCCCCGCGTTGATCTGGAGGTGGTTCCTCAGGCACCAGTCCACAAACTCCTGGGAAAGTTCTCTGTACTCCGCGTCGTCCCCATCAGTGATGAGGCCAACGATAGCAGAGTCATCAGAGAACTTCTGCAGGTGGCAGGTTGGTGAGTTGTAGGAGAAGTCTGCAGTGTAGAGCGTGAAGAGGAACGGAGCCAGAACCGTTCCCTGAGGAACCCCCACACTGCAGACCACCGTGTCAGAACCGTTCCCTGAGGGCCCCCACACTGCAGACCACCGTGTCAGAACCTTCCCCCCGGGGCCCCCACACTGCAGACCACCGTGTCTGAAATGAAGTCCTGTGTCCTCACATACTGTGGGCGGTTTGTGAGGTAGTCCAGTATCCAGGATGTAAGATGTTGATCTACCCCTGCAGTCTCCAGTTTGTCCCCCAGAAGTGTTGGCTGGATGGTGTTGAAAGCACTGGAGAAATCAAAGAACATGATCCTCACAGTGCTGCCAGGTTTCTCCAGGTGAGACAGAGCTCGGTCCAACAGGAAGATGACGGCATCATCCACCCCAATGCCAGGTTGGTAGGCAAACTGTAGTGGGTCCATGGATGGACTCACCACAGGGCGGAGATGTTGGAGGACCAGGCGCTCCAGGGCCTTCATCAGGTGCGATGTTAGTGCCACCGGCCTGAAGCTGCTGGGGTCCTTGGGGTGTGGGGTCTTGGGCACAGGTACCACGCAGGATGTCTTCCACAGTTGTGGTACCTTCCTCAGCTTCAGGCTCAGGTTGAATAGATGTCCAAAAGTCCCACACAGCTGGTCTGCGCAGGACTTCAGGAGCCTGGAGCTGATGCCATCTGGACCCGTAGCCTTCCTCACGTTCATCCTCTTGAACTGGTTCTTCACCTGAAGTGTTGTGAAGGACAAACTGGAGCAGGGGGGCTGTGTGTCAGTGGCAGAGGAGGGGGTTGGTGGGGGGTCAGGGCTGAGTAGTGGAGCAGAGGGGGGTTGTTGTAGAGCTGGAGCCATAGGTGTCAATGGAGGTGTTGGTGTCAGTGGGGGGGCTATTGTTGAGCTGAAGGTGGTGAAGGAGGAGGAGGAGGGGGGGCACTGTCTTGAAGTGGCCGATGGAGGGGGGGGGTGCAGCAGGGTGGACTGGGCCGGGGGAGGGGCAGGTGACTCATTGAACCTGTTAAAGTAATGGTTCAAATCATTCACCCACTTTAGGTCTCCCACAGCCTTGGAGTCTGGCTTCTTGTGGCCTGAGATGGTTTTTAGGCCTTTCCAGACTCCACTGATGTTGTTCTGCTGCAGCTGTTCCTCCATCTTCCTCCTGTAGCTGTTCTTCCCCTCCCTGATTTTTCTCCTTAGCTCCCTCTGAACAGCCTTCAGCTCCTCCTTATTCCTGATTTAAAGGCCCTCTTCTTCTCCTTAAGGAGGGCCTTTATATCAGGATTTAGCCACGGTTTGTTGTTGTAAAAACACCTTACCGTCCTGGTTGGTACAGTGTTTTCCACACAGAAGTTTATGTAGTCCGTGATGCAGCCAGTCAGTCCATCTATGTCCTCCCCATGAGAGTCCCAGAGTTCCTCCCACACTGTTGTGCTGAAACAGTCCTGCAGAGCTTCCTCAGCTTCTTTGGACCATGTCCTCACTGTGCGGGAGATGGCTGGTTCTCTGTGTACCAGGGGTCTGTACACAGGCTGGAGATGAACCAGGTTGTGGTCTGATCTTCCCAGGGGGGAGGGGGGTTGATGTGTATGCCTCCTTGCAGTTAGCATACAATAAGTCCAGGATTTTATTGTCCCGTGTGCAGCATGACACATACTGGGTAAAAGTTGGTAGAGTGGAGGACAGAGAGACATGATTAAAGTCTCCAGAGACCAGGAGGAGGGCCTGAGGGTGCTGTGTCTGCAGCCTGCTAGTGACTGAATAGACCACATCACAAGCTGTGTTACCGTTAGCAGAGGGGGGAACATACACAGCCATCATAATAACGTGTGTAAATTCCCTCGGTAAATAATACGGCCTCATACTAATGGCCACCAGCTCGATGTCCCTGCTGCAGTGTTGTTCTTTAACAGTGATGTGACCAGGGTTACACCATCTATCATTCACAAACACCGCCAGACCTCCTCCTTTCCTCTTACCGCTGTCTCTCGTCCTGTCCGCCCGCACCAACTTAAACCCGTCCAGCTCCGTCACCGTGTCCGTGGTCTCCTCCGTCAGCCACGTCTCGGTGAACACCATCACGCTGCACTGCCGATATTCCCTCTGATGTCGAGTCAGCGCCGTCAGCTCGTCCATCTTGTTGGGGAGAGATCGCACATTCCCCATCAAAACAGACGGGAGGACTGGTCTGTATTTCATCCTCCGTGCGCGACGCTGAGCTCCAGCCCGACATCCTCTTCTTCTCCTCTTTATCTCCGGGGGAACCGAGGGAACAGCGGGTCTTTCCTCTGGGTGCAGGGGCGCTGTGTTGCGGAGCGCCAACAGCTGATCCCTGGTGTAAACAAAGGGTCTGCTCGTCGGGTCCCCGCACACGGACGTAAACATCGTGAAAAGTGATGAAAAGTTACGACCAAAGCTGCTGCTTTGGTCTCCATAATTCCGGAAAGACTGTTGGATTAGAGGACTTAATAATGGCAAATGAAAGAAAAGAATAAAAAGTTTTTGAAGAGAAAAAACTCTAGAATGAGCAGGAGCTGCTGTAACAGGCGGCCACTCACGCAGCGCCAAACATCTCCTGGATCTCAAACATCTCCTGGATAGTAGTGCCAGTGGCTAGTAGTTCCAGTGGCTAGTAGTGTTAGTAGTGCCAGTAGCTAGTAGTGCCAGTAGCTAGTAGTGCCAGTAGCTAGTAGTGCCAGTGGCTAGTAGTTCCAGTGGCTAGTAGTGTTAGTAGTGCCAGTAGCTAGTAGTGCCAGTAGCTAGTAGTGCCAGTAGCTAGTAGTGCCAGTGGCTAGTAGTGTTAGTAGCTAGTAGTGCCAGTGGATAGTAGTGCCAGTAGCTAGTAGTGCCAGTAGCTAGTAGTGCCAGTGGCTAGTAGTGTTAGTAGCTAGTAGTGCCAGTGGATAGTAGTGCCAGTAGCTAGTAGTGCCAGTGGCTAGTAGTGCCAGTGGCTAGTAGTGTTAGTAGCTAGTAGTGCCAGTAGCTAGTAGTGCCAGTAGCTAGTAGTGCCAGTAGCTAGTAGTGCCAGTGGCTAGTAGTGCCAGTGGCTAGTAGTGTTAGTAGCTAGTAGTGCCAGTAGCTAGTAGTGCCAGTAGCTAGTAGTGCCAGTAGCTAGTAGTGCCAGTAGCTAGTAGTGTAGCTAGTAGTGCCAGTAGCTAGTAGTGTAGCTAGTAGTGCCAGTAGCTAGTAGTGTAGCTAGTAGTGCCAGTAGCTAGTAGTGCCAGTAGCTAGTAGTGCCAGTAGCTAGTAGTGTTAGTAGCTAGTAGTGCCAGTAGCTAGTAGTGTAGCTAGTAGTACCAGTGGCTAGTAGTGCAAGTAGCTAGTAGTGTAGCTAGTAGTGCCAGTAGCTAGTAGTGCCAGTGGCTAGTAGTGCCAGTGGCTAGTAGTGTTAGTAGCTAGTAGTGCCAGTAGCTAGTAGTGCCAATAGCTAGTAGTGTAGCTAGTAGTGCCAGTAGCTAGTAGTGTAGCTAGTAGTGCCAGTAGCTAGTAGTGTAGCTAGTAGTGCCAGTAGCTAGTAGTGCCAGTAGCTAGTAGTGCCAGTAGCTAGTAGTGTTAGTAGCTAGTAGTGCCAGTAGCTAGTAGTGTAGCTAGTAGTGCCAGTGGCTAGTAGTGCCAGTAGCTAGTAGTGTAGCTAGTAGTGCCAGTAGCTAGTAGTGCCAGTGGCTAGTAGTGCCAGTAGCTAGTAGTGCCAGTAGCTAGTAGTGCCAGTAGCTAGTAGTGTTAGTAGTGCCAGTAGCTAGTAGTGCCAGTAGCTAGTAGTGCCAGTAGCTAGTAGTGTTAGTAGTGCCAGTGGCTAGTAGTGCCAGTAGCTAGTCGTGCCAGTG